>CAUPSG010000373.1:0-29588 GCA_963513935.1 Aphrophora alni
GTATAGAAAGTAAATGTATCTCCAAAAACAAAATTACATAGCACATATATTTCTATCTGAACTTTACATCAACTAATCTCTACTTCAATCCACTTGGAATTACAACTGTTTCATGCGCTCAACTTCTGATCAAGTTACAGATATGTAAACATCAATTGTATTAATTAAATATTCATTCCAACTGGAGGTCGTTGACGGATTATTACTGTGTGTTTCTGTCTACAGGAGTGAAATTTATGTAATGTTTTGCGTCATATGTTTCTGTTAGGAAAATCACAAATAAAACAAATGTGTAAGGTAAACTATTGAATCTATTTGTCTCTAAAAATATGTACCGATTACATTTTCGAGAAAACATCTGCGAAAAATACACCGGTATTGAAATTGTAAAGTTCACGACAGTACTGAATTATTTTGCGTTTGACATAAAGTCTCCCCCACCCCCAACCGATACAATTTATATTACTCTCAAGGGATAAGTTGAAGAAGTTACTCCTAATACTTCCATTTTCCACCTGTAACTTTGCTATTACTTAAAAACGTTCGGGAATTTTCATAAAACATTAATAAGAATTGAGGCTTTTATTAAACCAGCCGATTTTTATTATCTATAAATTTCATTTCATAAAGATGGGTTTAGCATTGGGTTTAATTAAATACCGATAGCAATTGAACAGTTTTAAATAATTTAACAATAGTTAAAATTAGATTATGAGAAAGAACTTGGAAGATATCGCTGTAGGTAGCAAGAGAAAAGTAGAAAAATGAGAAAATGAAAAAGAGAAAAATGAAAAAAGTTCCAGACAATATTCATATTAAACAGTACAGTATATTAAATACAATAAAAGACAAAACATAGCCTATTTCGATAATCGAAAAATATGTTTATTTTTTTCACCTCATAAATTTTTAACCTGTATATTAATATTTCATGTTCTATTAGATGGTAGATTACATTGTTTATACTATTACATCTATCTCCTGCATTGATGTTACAGACAAAATGTCATTTAATAAATATAATAAAATTATACATTTATTGAATTTATTCACTTTTATAATTTATAATAAAAATTAATAATATTCGATGCATATAATTGTATAAAATTCAAATGAACATTTTTTTGGCCTTAAAATCACAAACAGAGGCTGCCATTTCCAAACGAATGGTCCTTTTTCAGTCGTGATTGCGGCAATGTGTTCCTCTAACAAAGACCTTTAAAATGAGGTATAATTCGACCTATGCTTACATTTAAGATTTAAGGGACTTCCTCCACAGGACGTCCCCCGAAAGTGAAAAAGACAGTTAAAATGAGCAAAAAGTTGGTAACTACAGTAAGGACGTAATCCTAGAGTTTCATTATTCGGCGTTTATTAATAAAATAAATAATATTAAGCGGTTTCCAGACTTTTTGAACACCCGGTATATATATATATATATATATATATATATATATATATAATAAAAATAATATAATGAAAAGAATATTGTCAAAATTGATATATTAAGTGATTATAAGAGATTAGCTTCACTGCAAAATAAACCACACCATCACGACATAGTAGTTTTAACCCTATGGGAATGAGAATTTCTTCACGGCGTCACTTATGCAACTTGGCTACATCGTTTTCCTAAAAATCCAACTTACAATTTTAATATTCTGTTGGATAAATTTGCTTGCAATTCAAGGCTGCATATTTACCATGTTAGTGACCATCAACTTATGCTTTTCTTTCACCATTTCCCATTACATTCTATACATCACGTCTTTCAATCGCATCCTTTATTTCCCGCCACATCTACAAATTCAATTATACTTTACTAAAAGTCAGATAGACGTTCAATTCAGTAAAATAATTAGAGTCAGAACCACTAGGGAATTAATGATTTGAGATCTGTTTTATTCCAGAACAGGATGTAGTAAACTGGTTACGCCAACTCATACTACGGTTTCTATTAGATTAACGTCATCATCAGGTATAGAATACGACTAATTAAACATCACAGTTTAAAGTTAGTTAAGTCATGTTAACTCCAAGTGATAAGTTTATTACAGAGCGTGGGAGATATTTTTACTTCATTGAGAGTGAAATTTTATAGTAGAGATTCTACCTGTTTTAAAGTAAGTGGATTGTTTCTTGATATAGTTTTCATTGAATGCTTAGGTTTGGTTTTACATTTGGTTTCCATTTTATAGGTTAGTAGCTTTAGGTTTAGTTTTCAGCATAGTCCTAGTTTTCACTTGATGAAGAGTGTTGATTAATATTTTCGAAACGTCGTGAATTATTTTCAAATACACAAGTGATAGCAGATCCTTATTAACTATTACATAATATAAACTCTTATTATGGCTTTCTCTATTATGGAAACATCTGCAAAGAGCATTTTATCAGTTAACGGTTAATTCGATGTAATATTGACAACAGTAGGGTATACTGGCTGTTTCAGAACTCTTCTCGGATATTTTAGGTGTTCCTAGGGTTAAAGTAATCACAGAACGAGAATTCATTTGTTTGGAACAAGCTTAGATGTTTGTCTGACCACCATTTGGTGTTTTTATACAAAAACATTATATTTTTGGAAATAAATTAGATATCAGGTTTAAAAATTATAAATGTTTTTCATTCGAATGACAAAAAAATGGTGTTTGTATTTTTACTGTATCTCAAAGGATAAACGAGTTAGTGTCAAAACAATTTAAAAGAACATATCTGACAATAATTGTCTACAATACCTAAAATAAAGCTAGGGTCAACAATCGATATTATTATTAATTTTTTTTTTAAACATCTTAACTAAAAAATATTTTAGTTTTACACTAATTTTTGGAATTATATTAAAGACAATTGACAAATAACAACGTTTACATATTTTTTTTACAATTACTTGATTATCGTTTAAGCTTCAGTAAAAATGCAAAAACCATTTCATTTATAATTTAAAATAGAAACTTTTTTCGCTTATAATTAAAAAAATATATTTTCAAGATATTTGACTTTTAAAATTTCAAACAGCCGCCATTCTGAAAAAAAATAGAAAACAAGGCCTTACTTTTTAGTACATTGATAAAAGGTCACATACAAAATAAGTACACCAAATTTGGATTTGATATCTAATTTATTTCCCAAAATATAAAGGTTTTGTACAAAACACAAAATGGCAGACAGACATTAAAAAAATTCAAGCTTGTTTTAACAAATGAATACGTGTTCTGTGTTTACTTCAACCCCAGTAACAATAACTTAAAGCATCCGACAAGAGTTCTGAAACACTCTGTATACTGAAAAAGCATAAAATAAAACAATAATATCATAAAAATCAAATAAATGTAGAACGTTGGACAGATATTTCTTGTAACCCCTACTTCTTAACTGAAACATACTGGGAAACTGAAATGTAAACTTGTCTGTAATTACATGTTGAGTGTGGGAAACGTAAACACAAAGTTACATATGTTGCTTATTTTTTCACGTATTATTTTAAATAACACACGGAGTCGATTTAACTTGCGTAATTAATGAAAGGATTGCGTATCTTTACGTACGTTGTATGATGTCCTTGGTATTTTATATAGATGCATAATCATCCTTGGCAACTGTCCACTGGCAGGACTTTGGCATCCACTCTCCTCTACATAAGGATCTCCATCCTTTTAAAGTAGTCCTTTTTTTCTCTTTGTCTTGTCCTGGTCAATTTTTTATATTGTTTCTTCTGGTTTTTCCTGAACAATTTTATAGCAAGTGTAATTTAATTCATTCCCTGTAATGAGATCTGCCATACAACTCATTACTTTTTCCATTTTAAAAAGAACTGGATCCCCGTACAGCTGCTCCACTTGTGTTTTTTAAGAGAAAGAATTTATTGTTCGTGATTTTGAATATAATTAAAAGCAAGATTATAAATATATAACCCAATATTAAGCAATACTAAACGATTTTTATTGTGCAACGAGCTGTACTTTAATTATTATTATATGCAGTGTTCTTATATATATATATATATATATATATATATATATATATATATATATATATATATATATATTAAAAGCAGGTCTGAGTTAATTTATATCAAGAACAGTTCGTAACGTTCTATTTCAATGTTTCAATCGCTGTGTTATTGTATTGAATTCGAAATTGTTAAGGAATGGACGTTACCCATTTAGACCCACTTGTTCTGTGTTAATTAGTTTCAAATATTAAAAAAAAAATTGTATTAATGATGTAAAACAAAATCTTAATGACAGTAATTGCATTTGTTTGTTTATACTATGAGAATTTCTAAATTTATTCAATTGCTTTTTTTTTCATTTTAAAATTGTATGATTTTTTAATTTTTTTTTTGGCTATGTAGTCTGAGTTATTTGTATTAATATTGTTTTGTTTAATGAAAACCCCTAAGGTGTTCTAATAAAAATGAGATTTGTCAAATTTTATCATTTTTTTAAATTTTCACCTATTTTATTTTGTTTATAAATAAATCATATCAGTGTATACGACCAACACAGCAGTTTATTATTATTATATTCACACTCCCTACTGGTTTGTTTCAAATAGTTTATTATTATAGTTCCAAAAACACTAAATTAAAAACTTAAACGTTGACAATTATTCAATTTATGGTTAACTTTAAAATGTTCAATAGATCGTTGTCGTGGTAACATAACAACATCATTTAGGTCCTTCTATTTACTATAGTAACGATGCCACACATGGATTTCAAAAATCGTTTACAGTTTCAATATTATTTCAAGTTTTGTGGTGATTTTTCAATAACTAGATTAGAATTTGGATCCAATGAATTTTAAACTGACATTAAAGATAATATTTTTCTTAAATTTCCGTACTTATGATTTGTTTTAATAAAAAAAAAGTAAATGATATAGATTCCTGAAAAGTATTAAATCCCCCCCCTTAAAATAATGGGAATTACATTTATTTCTTGCTAGAATAGACACATAAGCTGCGGTATTCAAATAATAATGTTTTGATTTATTAAATTAAAAAGATTTATCCAAAAGGAAATGTCTGGAAATATTTTCTGCTCGGAGAGAAGAAACAAAACCTGTCTCATTATAAATACATGAAGAATAAGCTTAAGGTCATTTTATGGAAACTTACCGTCATTAATGTAAATATTTTAGTTATTTGGTTTTACAATCTCTTAACTTAAAAAAGACAGAAGTTGAGATTGTTAAATTATCTCCAAGTAGTATTTACGTGTTGTTTAATTAATTACTTCAACCCCACATGGGACTTATTTAATCTCATAAACTGAAACAAGTTTCTAACATTAGGACCTTCCAAAACACATGTATTATAATGGTTAAAATACCTATATCCCTTGTATTTTATTGAAGACATTATTTTCCATAAAAAAAAAAAAAATTAAAAAAAAACTATCTTAATCCTACCCAACACTATCAATATCATTTAATTACATGACAAACTTGTCAAATTTATTCTCCATTTTGGATTGTTAATACATTTAATGTCCTAGTTTAATGGGACATTTGCCATCATTATAAAAAATAATACATGGAGTTTCGATAATATAAATCAACTCTCTTTATCAAATGCTAAACCTTGATCATAAAAATGAACTATGCAAATATAGACTTGTAGCTTAGTACCACGTCGAAAACTAATTAATTTTTTAAAATTATTATTATTATTTTACATTAAATAAGGCCTAAATTTTCCCGCTTATATTCCAAGTGGGTATGGTGAATCGATGGAAAAATATTTGGAAGAAGGGGAAAGGTTATTCATTACGATAAACAGTTATACAAATTTCTCTTAGCACCACTCATTTAAAAATCAGTTGTTTGTTTAACTTACTTTGTTTAGTGCATTCCTAAGTTTGGTGTTTTTTCTCCGGTAAAGTTTACATTAAGTCTTAGTTTTGACTGTTAAGGCTTAGCTTTATGCTTTAGGATATAGTTTTGATTTAGTTTTAAACATGGCTTTAGGCTACTAGATGTTTTTCACTTTTATTCTCTACGTTTATCACTTGACAAAGAAAGTTGATTTACACTCTCGTAACGTGTTCATGTACAAAAATAATGATAACTATAAGAGCAAACCATATCAATAATATTTTCAAATTTTATACATTAAAATTTATCTATAAAGGTAGTCAAAATTGTTTAAAAAAAATAATTCAAAAAAGTTTTAAGCTTACTTGTTTCAAATTCAACAAAACTGTTTGGAATATACATAGTTATCTTGGCAGATTGTAAAAAAAAGCTTTATTACAGCACAGTAAGTGTGTAACAAATAATGCATTATATTATAACCAGGGACACAGGGCGAGTTCTGCAAACGGATAAAGTAGGTGTACAAACCCCTCCCCCATTAACGATTCATACAAACGTAATATTGTGACCCCCTTTATCGTTTATAATGTCGGAAATGGCTAATAATTCATATTATAAAGTTTGTATATTGGGTGTATAATACTTTAATATAAGGAAAAATTTGTTTATTTCGTGTGTATGATTACCTGATGGCAACAGTTTCACCTGGGGATAGTTTTATAAAGAAATATTTTTTATCCGAACCCAAATAGTGGTGTTATGGAAATGAATAAATAAACTAGTTAGGTGTTTTGATGTTTCAGTAGCGAAGTGTCAGTTGAACATTTCTTACTGTGAACTCAGTAAGGTCATTAAGAACCAAGCATAGGGAGTAGAAGCCATTAATCAAATATTATCCTTGCCAACTATAGAGTAACAAGTCAATGTCATATTGAGAGATAATAGCGTACACTATTGATAATATTAGAGTGTAGCTACATAGCACTTTTTGTGAAGGATGAAATTAAAATTACGGATCTTCTTTCATTTTTTTTTTTTACAGTAATATTTCAACTCGAAAATATTGTTATTACAGTACAAACATTTATCCGGTACAAATATATATATATATATTATATAATAAAAAAATAAACAACTGCTTTTAAATACCAAACTTAAAGTTCACTGTATAACGAGTAGTCATCCTTTATTTTGAGTTTATTTATGAGTGTGAATGTAAGTTCAGAGACAGAATAATGAGATGCTGTAAAGTTCCAAAGAAAGAGTCCGGAAATGTCTGTTAGGCGTCTATTTGTCGCCATATACAAACTTTAAGAAACAAACATTATACGTCCATGTTTATATCATCACTCCTGTCTAAACAGTCACGCTGGACGTCTATTTTTAAAGCTAAACTGTTAAGAAAATAAAATAAAAAATGTTTATTAAAAAAAATACGTTTTTATAAACATTATAAATAACAGTATAACAAACACACAGAACACAATTCTCATAAAAAAAATACGCCTAAGTATCAGACGCGTTTCAACGACAAGGTCGTCCTCTTCAGTGATAAACCAGCTACATCAACCAAACCACAACTGTGGTTTTATTGTTTATTGTTTATAACAGTTGTGGTTTGGTTGGTGTAGCTGGTGTATCACTGAAGAGGACGACCTTGTCGTTGAAATGCGTCTGATACTTAGGCGTATTTTTTTTTATGAGAATTGTGTTCTGTGTGTTTGTTATACTGTATAGTTTTTCTCATAAGTCAAGCTCAACATTTGATATTATAAATAACTACTAAAAATATTCACTAAAACACTTGTTACTGACAAAAACATCGCAAATGCCTGATGTTTTCTAGCTCTGTTAACCCTTAGTAACCAGAGCGTAAAACAGTTACTAAGGATTCATTTTCAAATAGTTCTCATATTAGAAGTTATTATATAGGACAGCAGTTACATACACAATACATTTCTTTTGTTAATAATGCCAACAATGTTTTGAGCCAACAGGAAAGTCTATCGTCTAGGGAGAACAAACATATTCGGACGTCCGTACTATTTTGCGATCAAAATACTTTACTACTCGACAAGTTAAAGAAACTATGCTCTTTGTTAAATGTCAAAGTTTACATGTCGCCCAATTGTGAGTTAAGGAATCTGTGGAAAGAGCCACGAACATATGCTCTTCAATTTATGATAAAGATTATTATCATTAAACTGTTAATTGGCTAAAAAAATTTAAAAAAGAGCAGTATCGCAACATCAATTAAAATTTAACTGAACTTTCTTTTCCTGTAAAATTTAAATTTATCATAAATCAATTTTATATATTTTCAAGAAGATAAATGTGTATTACATTGGTGTTTTTACAAAACGAAATTTACGTTTATAATGTTTGTAAGACTGAAATGTCTCACACAAAATCGCTTTTAATAACTAAAGATAAATTCAGTATTACGAGAAATACAAAGTAACAATTACTCGTCTTTAAGTTGCAGGTTTAATTAACAAACTTAACGAATTCGTCGCTTTATAATGTTGAAAATATTCCTTTTGAAGTTTCTGAGAACACTGAACGATTGTATTTATCGATTTTGTATATTCTTGTTGCTTAGCAACAGGAAACAAATTGGTTTTAATTTAAAATTGATTTCTGAGTAAATTTGAACAAAAGCATTCGTCTAGAGATTTTACTAAATAAACAAGGCAAACGCAAATCCAATTAAAAACAGAATGCACTTATAAAGTATAACCTTATTTTAAAACATTTATTGAAACATATTTAAAATATTGGATACTACTCATCGAATATCCTTCGAAACTTACTTCGACGTTAAAGTGCATCTCCAGGATTATGTATCCTGATTCTGCTAATCTATTTTACATCCCTGGGAAGAATCTGGTGGGGTCGATTATTTCTAAAATACATATCATAGTTTGATATTTTATGACCGAGAGAGGAACGTTGGCTAAAGATTCTCGAATTTGTGGAACTCATAAAAGAGAGACTCAATATAAAAGAAATGAGTGCAGACTAGCTTAGTTCAGTAACTTACGATTCTTGAAATTCATTCTTCTAGTGGCAAAGATAATTAGGAGATAATCAACAGTTTGTTCCATACAAGTTTCTCACAGACTATGCTAGGATGCAATGGATCTGGTAACAGGTCACTACCTAGTAAGACACCACTTATACCCTATTCCACCAGCCGTGGCACCTAACGGATTAGGAGACCTTTCCTCTCTCACGCGCACTCACTAGCGCCTTGGTCTGACCGGCCCGGCCATAGTTATAGTGTCTTCGGTAGAACGACTCGTGTGTCAGTACGGCGTGTATAATTTGAAGGGGTCTTATTAGGATTTAGAGTTTTTGTGCTGATTTCAAAGTACAAAGAGGGTTTTAGAGAGCCTTGACAGGATATGTAAGGATTTCTAGTCGAATCGTTTATATTTTTGTTTCACTAAAAGCAACACACAACGTAGACAATGTAAACAAGCGTATTTGTATGTCAGCTTCTACAGTTATAAAAACAAAATGTTTGAAGATTTAACCATAAATATAATCATATTTCAATTACAGTAAATATATACAGGTGAAAAAATGGATCTTTTGTGGAATATTTCACAAAATATTCACAGTTTATCTTAATAGTTGTTATGTACTGTAATCTGTATTAGTAATATTAAGTCAACATTGTAGCAACATGTCCTGGCTACGATGCGCAGCCAGCAGTCTTACAATGAACAGCGACTGAAGTAGATCGCTTAATAATAAAACTGGTACTTCTACAGTAAATGTAATGTATACATTTATTTAAATAATTTATAAACCCGAACATAACATGGTGGCAGCGGTGTAAACCAAATGTAATAAGAATTCAGATAAAGTGTTAACTAGTTTGCAAAACAAAAAATAGTATCTATTTTACTACGGAAAAATGGATTTTAGAAACACAGGAAATGGCGTCTCTCCGATGGAATTTCAAGGTGATTTGGCAACTAACTGGAGAAAATTTAAAAACAGGTATGAAATTTTTATTGAAGCATTTGTACCAGTCTACAAAAGACAAAAGAAAAATAGCTTTATTACTTCATTACATGGGTGAAGAAGGACAAGACATTTTAAAATCGTTTAATCTTAGTGCAGTGGATTCAGACAAGTTAGAAACTGTAATTCAAAGTTTTGAAAATTATTTTATTCCTTTGGCTAATGTAACATATGAGAGACATATATTCTTTAATCGTAAACAATTACACAATGAATCTTATGAACAATATGTGGCAATATTAAAAAACCTAAGTGCTTCTTGTGACTTCGGTGGTTTACGTGATAGTTTAGTTCGAGACATTTTTGTTAGTGGTATTCATGATTCCGATATTAAAGTTTCTTTGTTAAAACCACATAATTTGACTTTAGAACAAGCCTTAGAAATGTGTAAATCTAAAGAATTAGCTTATGATAGGGCTCATAAACTAAATGTAAAAAAAGAGTTATTAGATTCTACGGTAGATAGAGTTTTTAAAAATAGTAAACCAAGAAACAAAACTTTAAACTTTAATTTAAACAAGTTTCAAGCTGGAACCGGCAATCGTGGACAGAATTCAACAGGAAACCAAGTGAAGCGCAAACCATCAAATACAATGTCAAATGCTATGCATCAAGGGTCAACTACAAGGTCAAGATCATCCTTCCAGGCACACAAAGCAAAGGCAAACATGCATAATAATCCGTGCGGTAGATGTGGCCGATTTCATCTTTTTGGAAAGTGTCCAGCATGGAATCAAGTATGTTCACAGTGTGGTAAATTGAACCATTTTAGAAACATGTGTAGGTTTTCAGTTAACCAACTGACAGAAACAGGTAATGAAAGTTTATTATGTGATAATGAAAATAAAAACTTTGTGATAAACACTTTAGCTAAACCTAACCTGCAAAATTATAAGGTAAACGCAACTCAATGGTATGAGACAATTATAATAAATAAAGTGCACCAATCTTTTAAAGTAGACACGGGAGCCCAAGTAAACATTTTATCGTATAATTCCTTTCTTAAATTAGGAATTAATGTTAATGTAATTAATAAAACAAATGCTAAAATTACTTCATTTACAAACAACAGATTACCTGTTGTAGGGACTTGTACATTACAAAGCAAGTTTAAAGGCTCAAACTATGCATTGACTTTTTATATTGTTAAATCAAACTGTGAAAATTTGATAGGACTTGATACATGTCTTAATTTAGGAATTGTTAAGCATATCAATACCTTAAAGTTAGACCAAATAGATAAAAAGTACAAAGATTTGTTTAATAATGAAATAGGGTGTGTACCAGTTAAAGTTAGGATAGAGTTAAATGAAAATTCATGTCCTGTAATTAGTGCTCCTAGAAAAATTCCTTTTGCACTAGAAAATAAATTGAAAGCTGAATTGGATAGAATGTTAAAGCTAGGTATCATTGAAACTATTAATGAGCCTACTGATTGGGTTAATTCGCTAGTAATTGTTCAAAAGAAAGATGGTAATATAAGGTTATGTTTAGATCCAAAACCTTTAAATGAATGTATTAAGAGATCGCACTATCAATTTCCTACTTTTGAGGAAATTATTCATAAAATTTAAGGTGCAAAGTTATTCACAGTGTTAGATGCAAAATCAGGGTTTTGGATGCTTCCATTAGATGAGGAATGTGCCAAAATAACTACTTTTCAAACGCCTTTTGGCAGATTTTATTTTAAAAGATTACCATTTGGATTGAGTTGTGCTCCAGAAATATTTCATAGAGTAGTGTCTCAAATTTTTGAAAAAATCGATGGGGTCCAGTCATTTCAAGATGATATATTAATTTGGGGTGAAACAGAAAAACAATTAACTGAAAGAGTTAATGCAGTGTTAGATAAAGCTCAAACTAATGGATTTAAATTCAATATTAACAAATGTAAATTTAATGTTAAAGAAATAAATTTTCTTGGGCACAAAATTAGTTCTGATGGTATTTCGGTAGATGAAAACAAAATAAAAGCTATAATTGACTTACCAATACCTAAGGATAAAAAAGAACTTGCAAGAATTTTAGGAATGTTTAATTATGTCTCAAAATTCATAGAAAATTTTTCGGAAATATCACAACCTCTTAGAGCTTTGCTAAAAAAAGATGTAGAGTTTACTTGGAATAAATATCTTAATGAGGTGTTTAACAAATTGAAAAAAATAATAACACAAGCCCCAGTATTAAGCTATTTTGATCAATCTAAGCCAATATTGTTGTCTGTCGATGCAAGTTCGACGGGGCTAGGTGCTTGTTTATTGCAAGATAATAAACCTGTATGTTATGCTTCTAAAGCCTTAACAGAAACTCAAATTAACTATGCTCAAATTGAAAAAGAGCTCTTAGGAATAGTTTTTGGTTGTACAAGGTTCCATCAGTATATTTTCTCAAAAAATGTTACTGTTGAAACTGATCATAAACCTTTAATAGCAATATTTAAAAAACCCTTATCAAAAATCTCAAGTAGATTACAAAGAATGTTGTTACGCCTTCAACAGTATAAACTTAATGTAGTGTACAAACCGGGTAAAGAGTTAGTTATTGCTGACACTTTGTCAAGACATTTTAATGTAAATGACAAGGTTGAAGATGAGGTTTTTGACGAAATAGAATTACAGGTTAATTTATTAATTGATAATTTACCAATTTCACATGCTAAGTGGTTATTGTTTGAGAAAGAATCTAAAAATGATGAAGAATTAAATAAATTAAAAGACTATATTAATCATGGCTGGCCAAAATATAAAAGTAATGTAAATGATAAATTAAAATGTTATTTTGATTTTAAAGATGAATTAAGTATTATAAAAAAATTAATATTTAAAGGTGACACAATTATTGTACCAAAAAATCTAAGAACACAAATGATGGAAATTGTTCATCAAGGTCATATGGGAATAAATAGATGTAAATCAAGTTCTAGGTTAGCACTTTATTGGCCTGACATGTCTAATGATATTAAGAATTATGTTGAATCTTGTCGAACCTGTAGTAAATTTAAAAGAAATCAAAGTAAAATGCCTCTATTGCCACATAGAGTACCAAAATTACCATGGTCAGAAGTGGGAATAGACGTGTTTGAATGGGAACAAATGTTGTATATTGTTGCTGTTGATTATTATTCAAACTATATTGAAATAGCAAGTATTTCAAATACTAAAAGTGTAACTATAATATCAAAATTAAAAAGTTTTTTTTCAAGACATGGGATACCTCTAAAAGTTTATTCTGATGGGGCGACTTATTTTAAATGTGAAGAATTTAGAATGTTTTGTAAAAATTGGTATTTTGAGCATGTGATTTCAAGCCCTCATTTTCCTCAATCAAATGGCATGGCTGAGAGTGCTGTAAAAACGATGAAATCATTATTAAAAATACAGCTGATGCAGGAGAAGATATTTATCTTGCACTTTTAAGTTTTAGAAACACTAATAAAAATAATGTGGAATCACCTGCTCAACTTCTCATGTCAAGGAAATTGCGTACCTTAGTACCAACGCATTACAAATGTCTTAAACCTAAACTTAATTATAATAGAACCAGAAATCAACTGTATGTTAACAAACAGAGAATGAAGGGACATTTTGACCGCAATTCTAAACCACTGCAGAGTTTATGTAATGGTCAAGATGTTCTCTTTCAGAAAAAACCTAATTCCAATTGGTCTAGCGGTAACATAATTCGAGAAACAGAAGAACCTCGATCATATATAGTCATAGATCAAAACGGTAAATCATATAGACGTAATAGAATACATATTAGTCCTGCTGTTGAAAGAATGTCGCCTTCAAAATGTCCTTCCATGTCTCGTCAAAAGAATGAAATAAGCCCATTAAATCAATCTAATAGAAGAATAAGTGAAAGTGTTAATTCAGGGCAAAAGGTTAGTCCAGAAAGTGATTTTTTAAAAGATCTTGATAATTACAAAACCAGATATGGTAGAGTAGTCAAAAGCAGTTGTCGATTAGAAGATAAATTTTAAGTTGGCTAAAAAAAAATATATATAAAAAAAAAAAGTTAATAAATTTAAAAAAAAAAGTAATATTGTTATTATTATTGTAATTGTTATTAATGTTGTTGTTCTTAAAATTAAAAATAAAAAAAATTTTGATTTGTAAATGGTTAGAAGATAGTTTTAATTTGAAAAAAAAAAAAAAAAAAAAAAAAAAAAAAAAAAAAAAAAATATATTTATTAATTTGAGTATTATTTGTAACGTCTAGTTTTGAATTTCTTTAAAAAAAAAAATATTGTTTTGTATTAGAATATAATTTTAATTTCTTTAAAAAAAAAAATTATAAGGTTATAAAAATATTTTACTATTATTTGATCTATTCTTAGTTAAAAAAAAAAAAAAAAGGAAATTGTTATGTACTGTAATCTGTATTAGTAATATTAAGTCAACATTGTAGCAACATGTCCTGGCTACGATGCGCAGCCAGCAGTCTTACAATGAACAGCGACTGAAGTAGATCGCTTAATAATAAAACTGGTACTTCTAAATGTAATGTATACATTTATTTAAATAATTTATAAACCCGAACATAACAATAGTAAAAGGCTATCTGTGGACTTGAAACCCTCCCCCCCCCCAAAGAATTCTAAATATTCTAAATCTCAGTATTATTTACTAATAGTAAGATCGGTTTTTCGTTGAACATTTTTGTTAAAAACCGCAAAAAAAGTTCAAAATGTTTGACATTTGAAAATTTATTTGATCGTTTAATCAATAATAATGCTATTGTTTAGTCTTAAACCAACGTAAAAAAAAATAAAGTAATTTATCAGTGGGGTGATGCATATTTTCATTTAAAAAATGTTAAAATTGTTGATATCTACCCAAATACGTCTAATGGACCAAATAAATATAATTTTCCTATTCATAAAGAGTTTCTATTTTAGATTTACGTCGAGTTAAATCCAATTTCATTGAATACACGCGGTTTAATTACGTATTATGAAATGCAGTTTCATTATATCTGGGATTGATTCTACAATATCAATACAAAAAAATCTCTAAATAAATTTTTGTTGTGTTTATTTAGTGCAGCGTAGGAAGGAAACAAACATTAATAATTTAAAATCGAGCTTGCTTTAAATACATTACTGCAAACTGTAATTACACATCATTTAAATGTTGTATAATAATAAATTTAGAATCATACATCTTGTAGTGAACATATGAGTTGTCATACATAGAACAGAATATATAACCCTATACACATTTTGAGTACAGTATATCCGTAAAGAAATCGACAGTAATATTTACCCCATCACACATCGTCCTTTGTGTGAACGTTATTTTAATAACTATAAAATACAGTTATTGTAGGGAGTGTATCACTGAAAATGGTGACTTTTTCATTGAAACGCGTTTGAATAAATAAACGTACTCTTTGTGAAAATTTGTTTTTTAAATTTTATATCAAGTAAAGGTTATTAAATTAGCCTCTTTTCGTATCAGATTATTAACTACAAACCATTTTTATCAACGGGAGAATTTGTGCGTTATTGCTTTAAACCCAGTGATAAAATTAGAAACAATATGAGAGGTCACGTGATCAGTTGCAGTTGTAACTAAGTAAAAACAAAACAAAGGCAAGATTTCATACATCCATCGTACTGTTTGAAAACCACGTTTATTCTAAGATTGAATTGTTTTGTGCTACAGATATCTTATTCACTTCCTGAGAATTTTATTATAAAACTTTTTACAATTCTATACAGATGTAAACACATCAAATTTATATCGATAATTCCAGATGAAATAAGGAAAAATTGCAATTTTCTGCATTTGTTTCTTAAATTAATGGCGTATATACTGTTTGACTGAAGTAAGAGGTGTGTAAATTAAGTTTTGAGACTGATTTTTTAAATTTGTTTTTTTCAAATAGAATTTAAAGTCGATATTGTCTCCCTCAAAATAATTTCCTAAGGAAGCTTGAAAGCGCTGGAGACAGTTCTTCCAATCTTCATTGCTCATAGCACTGCTGGAACTCGGATACTTGAATAGCCCTTAGCTGGTTGGTTAGGTTAGGTTTTGGTAACTATTTTGCGCAGATTTTTTTCATCCCAACTAATTGGTCAACATCTGATAAACGGAACTCTTCCACAATCATTCTGACCGTCACCCGACGATCTGAACGCACAAGAACTCGAATTCTGTCGACGTTTTCATCGATTATTGAAGATGAAAACACAATTATGTAAAAACACAAATTTTAATAATTACAATAAAATAAATCATAAAAAAACGAAAAAGGAAACGGCATATAAGGAACAGATAAATAAAACCTAATATCATGTCAAATTAGAAATTAAAACTATTAGTATAAACAACTTACAAACATTTTAAACTAACCCATTATTCTTTTCCCTCTCCTATCAGATCTTTGGACTACAATATAATTAATTACTTGTCTAGGACAATTTGCTATTTAATTATTTACAAAACCCTATTTACCCTTATCTTTTTTCACCCTTAAATATTAACCCTTTTGATACAAAATATAACGATCACTTGGACCTTAGTACGCACACCAAACTTCAAAAATTGATTTAATAGAACCTCTCGTAAGTGAGATAATACATGACAAAAATACAACAGGTGAAAATAAAAATCATGAATAGGTGAAAATAAAAAAGACTGTTCAACTAACCTCATGAGTGTATCAGTTTTGCATACCCTGCGCCGTAAAATGTTTTTGAAGAGCTGAGAAAACTTGCAAAATGTAAATATTACCCACACATTAAACTAATCGTATTTTTTGTCGTATATATTGACGATAAATATTATATATCTATCTTGACACAAGATATAGCAAAACGTTTTTCTGTTGCTAAATTGAGCCTCCTCCACTCACTACGTTCGTATTAGCAATGCGATATATTTGGGACTCGCAATTGATCATTATTAAATCGAAATTTAATTAGTATGTGTCATGGTTCAATGCTAACTTCCACTAGCTTCACTCGTGCCCGCAACATGGTCATTGTAGTAATTTATATTATAATGGTACTTCTACTTGCATCACCCGATCATAAACCTGTCATCTTAGGTTGAATGAAAATATTGATTTAGTTTTAGTTTTTGATAATACTCCCCATAATAAATACATATTCCATACGATTAGACTAACTGATTTTGGTTATTAATTTATATTGAGATAATTTGAAGAGCAAATTTAGCATTTCATATCCACGTCATAGATGGTTTTGTTCTTAATAAAAAAAATTCCCTCTGCAAAATGTTTTTAATCAACACCATCATGAATATTCTATGTGTAAAAGATTACTTCAGATCTCTGTCGCGGAGTGAAATTTTTGAAAGGGTAATCTTACTCTGGTACAAAGTTTTTAATCTACTCTTTCGAAAAATATTAAAAGCAAAGAGAGAGTTTCCAGAGTTACGTCATAGAAAGTGTCTTCTCTTCAGTGGTGAAATGATTTCAGAAGTATCCTAAAACGACCTGTTGGTATTGACGGATTTGTTTCATTGTTTTAAATTTTATATTTGTAACGTATTCATTGAATCGTATGTAAAATGTTTATGAATATTTCGATTTTAGTGGCAAAATTGAATTTAGGCAACAACTTGTTGAAAATTTAATAAAATATGTTTTTTTGGGGGGGGGGGCGGTTAATGTGAAGTACGTTTTATGAAAATTAAATTATAACTAAGAAAGTTTTTCAAAAAGTTTTACTTATAATTGGGGTCAAATCTGCACCAATTATAAACAAAATTAATTACAATGTTTTGAGAAATTATTGTGAAATTACAATATCATGAAGGCGGAAAAGAAAATTTCTATGTTAAAATAACTCAGAGTGTAAATTCACGAAATCCCTACATCATCCGCTCTTCCATTGTAATATTCTCTCTCTCTCTCTCTCTCTCTCTCTCTCTCTCTCCCTCTCCCTCTCTCCCTCTCTCCCTCTTCCCCCCCCCCTCTCTCTCTCTCTCTCTCTCTCTCTCTCTCTCTCTCTCTCTCTCTCTCTCTCTCTCTCTCTCTCTCTCTCTCTCTCTCACTCTCTCTCTCTCTCTCTCTCTCTCTAAAATTAAAATTGTGCTATAACGATGTCACTGTAACATTAAATCTTCCAATTATATTCAACATTACAAAGCGGGTACACTCTGTGATTCTATAAAGTTGATAACTAGAAGGACTTTATACAATACTGCTTAATTACAGAAAAGAATTAAATATATCTTTGTTAAATAGACAACTATAGGCAACCATGAGTTGAAGTTAAAATTGCTCAAACGTCCTACTGCTCTCTGGTTCCGAAAAACGTAATATCCTCTAACTGGACGTCGGTAACAAACTTTCCGTCAAACATGGCGGCCTATATAATACAATAATATACAACTGGTAATACTAAACACCGATAGCTCAGTCATATTTTCTAATCGAATAGTGAGTTCTTGAGGAACTATATCATATAGACAATAAACTAGTTGTAATAATTTCATATTATCATCACCGATTTAAAAGACTCACAAATAAACAATATCTGATTTGAAGCATTGGTAATTATGTTAATTGATCTCTCAAATCAGATCCAATGACTTATTATTTACAATTCTATTTCAACTCCTTTTAACAATTTTTATATTACAACTGTTTTTTGTTTACAAAAACTTCATCGTTAATGTTCTCCAAATTAACTATTTCTTTTGGGCACCAAATTTTTAAAAAAACACACATTATTTTCCACAATAAACAAATGGGGGGCGAGGTAATAAACATTTCCAAAGGGCGGGGTAATGGGGAGGGTGAAGGTTCATGGGAAAGGCAAACACACCCCACCACACCCATCATAGTCCCACTAGACCCCCATCTACCCCCACCCCAATCTTGATCTGAACCGTCCCACTATCTACTAGTACATGTTTTGGACTTTAGAGTTTAGATTTCATCAAACTTTTATTTAAATCACTTACATAAATCGATTACCTATTTTGAGTTAATTAAAATTTACGACATTCGTGATTCATTTTCTCTTTTTAACCAGTAAATCTAACTCAAAAAACTTTCGGAAGACAATGACAAGTGCATTTTGTTTGGTCCCTTAGGTCCCATAATTTATAAAATTCGTTGAATCGATATTTGTAATAAAATCGATACTTTTTTTTTGGTTTTAAATCATTTTCCTCAACTAGGTTAGTACTAAACTTGAGGTATCGGTTGTAAGAAGATTTATTTTAAATGGATTTCTTAACTAAAGATACAAATTGAAACTAAATGTAATTAGAACTTTTATCTGAAGTAGTCTAATTTAAATTTATGTTAGATAAAAGTTTTAAAAGTAGTTTTCCTTGTAGAAACTCTGAAACTAACTGAACAACTTTAATGAGCAATACTTGGAATTACAGAACTAAATGAAACACATTTATTTCTTTGCTTAAAACTAATATATTTTGATAAAGTCTATATAGAGCCTATTTTCTCTACAGCCCTACAAAAGATTTCAAATATAATAAAATGTATTGATTAAGAACTACCTTTATGAGGTTCATTTTAGGGCAATGAAGTTGCACTTTACTTACCTCTCAGTTTTTCTAAACACTTCTTTTTCTTATTTGGTGGGAAGCTACGGTGAAAATAGGTGTGGCATCTCAATTTTTATAGGAGAGTATGCCTTAATTTATATAGGAATAAGCATGTTTCCAAGCATGTATCAATCAAAATAGTAATAGACATACACGTAAAGTGGAGTTCTAATAAAACATCCTGTGAAAAACCTTCCAACATAGAAATGAAGATCAAATTAAGACGCTTTCCATTTGAAATTAATGTGAGCAAACGATGTAGGAAACTTGTATAATTTTATAGTATAAATCATAATTTTATTTAGAAATTAAGACGTTGTGTTTGTATATTTTTATATTCATTGCTATATTCAAAGTTGACTGATATACGTCCGTGTGTGCACACGTTAGCGTGCGTTAAGTATGTGTTTTATATATGTGTTTTGTGTTGTATGTTGAAATCATATTTATTGTGACGACCTCCAATGAGCGAGATATTCTGAGATATTCTGAGGATGGAAAATACTTCCGAAACGCGTCGTAAATGTAAGTAGAATTACTACACAATAAATAAGTCACAGAGACGGAAATATACTCTAGTGTATATTTTTATTTTGTCGTTAAACACATGGAGAGAAATTATTATGATAGGAATGTTGGAATCATTGTTTGATTCATTCAAATACAACAAAAGCATTAAAAAAATGTCTGTAGTTGTGTCAAATATCAGTCTGCATGAAATTGGGTTCTTTCCAAATTATTACCAGTCCGTCATTGGATCACTTTTAAGTACAATTTTTGTTTTGTTAATAAATAAATGTCTTAATTGACTATTTTTTAACTATTTCTACATTGTATAAAGACAACCAATAATCAAATTTAGGATGTTATCGTAAAATAAAATATAATTTTCTACAATCTGTTAATTTACATTATCTAATCTAAATCTCAGTTAGGCAACAATGGGTAGATTAGGTTAAGTCATTAAAAGTTGTCTCCTTCATTAGAATCGAAACTGGTCTTGTTATTAAACTTACACAATCTCAAATATATCAATGCGCAGGTCACGTAAGATTCAGATCTACGTGCCAAGAATGCAACTGATTTTGCGTACGTTAATGTGATTTCATTGTGTGACGTGGCTATACAGGGTGTGAGATAATTTGTAATGAATACTATATGAGCTACAACAACTTTAAACACGAATTTGTTTATAAAATAAACACCAAGCTGTTAATAAACACGTAGCGAATGTGTAAACGGTGTTGTGATGTTGTGACGACACTATTCTCCATCTTAAGGAACTCCTATTAACAACCACCAATGTTTAACTTCAGCTTCCTCTTTGATCTATTCTCTTGCTTTATCTAATTGTTTATTAAATCTAGATAACTTTCAGAAGGTTTGCAATGAAGCTGTCAATACTACTTTAATTTTGTTTTCATATTTAATTCCAACGCAGTCTATTCCACTTCCACATCTTGTTTACAACATAATTCCGTCTCCAGTCTGTTCACACTTCTCCAGAAGATCATCACCGGTGATAAATATCCTCGCTTTTGTAAACCTTCTCCGAAGTGAATCATTTCGCCTGTTACGTGATTCTCTGTAAAACTAGTTTATTTTATTTTTTTAAAGTATTATTACAGTATGTAACTGAGCAAAGGATCTCACTACATGTTCTTGTTCATTTCTTACTTCTCTAAAACGGACCAGAAATACTTGAAGTATATTATTTTACATCTTTCATAATCTATATACAAATCCTGATCTTTATTCTCAGCTATCATCATATACTCTATTTGTTGTATTACTGTATTCTGTATTCCATGTAACACGTTTATATAAATTGTCATAATCACTATCACTTCCAGGTCCACCTTTATTGGGATTAGACAATTTGACTCGTCTTCAAAGAGATACTACTTCTTAATCCTAAAAACGTTTTCTTAAACAAGTATTGTTTAATCCCATCTCGCTACATCTACGAAAATGGGAACAACCCCTATTTAAATACTGAAGATTCCGCTACTACTCTACTTTACTTAATACAAATATACTCTACTCATTCTAAAGATAATAAAAGACAATTTTTTTATTTTGTAATATCCACTTTTTATTAGTCTAGCCGACCAATGGTTTCGCCTGCTAAGGCATTGACGAGGCTGTATTACAGACTGAAGAAAAAAGAAAAAACATAAAACCTTAAAACTAGAGGCTGGGAATTAGGATACAATGAATGGAAGGTTGGGGAAATACCTGGCCTGGGCAATGACCATAGGAACAATACATAATGGGAAAACCAGTTGATTTTTCTAAGTACGCATAAATAAATTGTATTTTATTATCTTTAAACATGGAATTCCACCAAGAACCATCGGTCTCAACAGTAATGAAAATCTACTCATTCTGTAAAGTGTGAGTAAAGCCATCCCCAAAACTATTTCAAATAAAAATCCAGACGTTATTTTTCTTTTACCTCTATTACATACCTTCTCTACATCCATGAAGACCAATTAAAGCTTAATGTCTCTTCTTTTGTGTTTGTTAATTCCTGTTAAAAAATTTGTCAACACAAAAATTCCCATCATTAAATTTACTTTGATCCATCTTTACCAACTCTCGTATAACAAAACCCAGCACCTACCATACTTAGCACATTAATTCTTATTCTTTTACGTGTGTATAGATGAAATATATCTCATCTGGAAATCTTCCGCGAATAATGTCACTCTCAAAATTAAGTTACAGAAGTTACACAATGTCCGGAAATTACTCGTCCTCTCATTTTTACATGGTTAACAGTCAGTTTTTCATCGAAAGGTTTAGAAAGTTGTTTGAGAATTGGAAAAGCAATAATGTTTGCATTCAAGGAACAATTGAATACCGAGCATAGTAAAATTGAAGTTTCGTTTGTAGTATGGAATTTTGGTTATAGACAAATATAAAACATCTACAGATGAGAACAATAAGTTCATTGTTCTGCCTTTCCCAGCTACGTTAATTAATCTCACGTTTGGAATATACTCCATTCTCAAAACATTTAATAGTCCTCTGGAAGAGTACTAGAAATTGGGAACATTGTACTCATTTTAAATATATCTTTCCCAGCGAAGATAAAAAATGATTTACAAAATATAAAATCTAATCTGATTTTAAAGTTATTTGATAATGAATATTGTTCATATTATTAATAACCGGACATTTACCATTATTTAAATATATAAAACGACGTTTCGAGAGTATGATTCAAATCCCGTTTTCAAGTGACAAAACTACTGATCGTCCACGGTTTATTTGAAACCATGTTAATGAAATAACGTTTCCCAGTTACTACCCACAAAGAAAACATCGGCTCAAACAAAGTTTAAGTTTTATGATGATATTTTTCCTGTTAGTAATAATTACAGTTTAATTAATTATGATAAAATTACTTCAAGTAGGGTTTCCAAGCTACTAGCCACCAAGAAAACATCGACTCAAACAAAGTTTAAGTTTTATGATGATATTTTTCTTATTAGTAACAATTACAGTTTAATTAATTATGATAAAATTACTTCAAGTAGAATTTCCAAGCTACTACCCACAAAGAAAACATCGACTCAAACAAAGTTTAAGTTTAATGATGATGTTTTCTTGTTAGTAATAATTACAGTTTAATTAATTATGATAAAATTTACTTCAAGTAGGGTTTCAAAGCTACTACACACCAAGAAAACACCGACTCAAACAAAGTTTAAGTTTTATGATGATATTTTTCCTGTTAGTAATATTTACAGTTTTATTAATTATGATAAAATTACTTCAAGTAGGGTTTCCAAGCTACTAGCCACCAAGAAAACATCGACTCAAACAAAGTTTAAGTTTTATGATGATATTTTTCCTGTTAGTAATAATTACAGTTTAATTAATTATGATAAAATTACTTCAAGTAGGGTTTCCAAGCTACTAGCCACCAAGAAAACATCGACTCAAATAAGGTTTAAGTTTTATGATGATATTTTTCTTATTAGTAATAATTACAGTTTAATTAATTATGATAAAATTACTTCAAGTAGAATTTCCAAGCTACTACCCACAAAGAAAACATCGACTCAAACAAAGTTTAAGTTTAATGATGATGTTTTCTTGTTAGTAATAATTACAGTTTAATTAATTATGATAAAATTTACTTCAAGTAGGGTTTCAAAGCTACTACACACCAAGAAAACACCGACTCAAACAAAGTTTAAGTTTTATGATGATATTTTTCCTGTTAGTAATATTTACAGTTTTATTAATTATGATAAAATTACTTCAAGTAGGGTTTCCAAGCTACTAGCCACCAAGAAAACATCGACTCAAACAAAGTTTAAGTTTTATGATGATATTTTTCTTATTAGTAATAATTACAGTTTAATTAATTATGATAAAATTACTTCAAGTAGAATTTCCAAGCTACTACCCACAAAGAAAACATCGACTCAAACAAAGTTTAAGTTTAATGATGATGTTTTCTTGTTAGTAATAATTACAGTTTAATTAATTATGATAAAATTTACTTCAAGTAGGGTTTCAAAGCTACTACACACCAAGAAAACACCGACTCAAACAAAGTTTAAGTTTTATGATGATATTTTTCCTGTTAGTAATATTTACAGTTTTATTAATTATGATAAAATTACTTCAAGTAGGGTTTCCAAGCTACTAGCCACCAAGAAAACATCGACTCAAACAAAGTTTAAGTTTTATGATGATATTTTTCCTGTTAGTAATAATTACAGTTTAATTAATTATGATAAAATTACTTCAAGTAGGGTTTCCAAGCTATTAGTCACCAAGAAAACATCGACTCAAATAAGGTTTAAGTTTTATGATGATGTTTTTCCTGTTAGTAACAATTACAGTTTAATTAATTATGATAAAATTACTTCAAGTAGGGTTTCCAAGCTACTAGCCACCAAGAAAACATCGACTCAAACAAAGTTTAAGTTTTATGATGATATTTTTCCTGTTAGTAATATTTACAGTTTTATTAATTATGATAAAATTACTTCAAGTAGGGTTTCCAAGCTACTAGCCACCAAGAAAACATCGACTCAAACAAAGTTTAAGTTTTATGATGATATTTTTCCTGTTAGTAATAATTACAGTTTAATTAATTATGATAAAATTACTTCAAGTAGGGTTTCCAAGCTATTAGTCACCAAGAAAACATCGACTCAAATAAGGTTTAAGTTTTATGATGATGTTTTTCCTGTTAGTAACAATTACAGTTTAATTAATTATGATAAAATTACTTCAAGTAGGGTTTCCAAGCTACTAGCCACCAAGAAAACATCGACTCAAATAAGGTTTAAGTTTTATGATGATGTTTTTCCTGTTAGTAATAATTACAGTTTAATTAATTATGATAAAATTACTTCAAGTAGGGTTTCCAAGCTACTAGCCACCAAGAAACATCGACTCAAACAAGGTTTAAGTTTTATGATGATGTTTTTCCTGTTAGTAACAATTACAGTTTAATTAATTATGATAAAATTACTTCAAGTAGGGTTTCCAAGCTACTAGCCACCAAGAAAACATCGACTCAAATAAGGTTTAAGTTTTATGATGATGTTTTTCCTGTTAGTAATAATTACAGTTTAATTAATTATGATAAAATTACTTCAAGTAGAATTTCCAAGCTACTATCCACAAAGAAAACATCGACTCAAACAAAGTTAAAGTTTTATGATGATATTTTTCCTGTTAGTAATAATTACAGTTTAATTAATTATGATAAAATTACTTCAAGTAGGGTTTCCAAGCTACTAGCCATCAAGAAAACATCGTCCTAAATAAAATTGAAATTGCATGATTTTTGTTTATATCACACACAAATGAACAACTATAAAATATAATTATTTTATCGATTAGTTTAGTACAGACTTTTAGTTAACGCCAACGGGGCCACACCAGGTAGATCACTGGATCGTTGCCTTTGGGTAAAACTGAAACCATTGTTAGAGGCGTGTTTTCTGTCAAATAGAACGCACAACCTTCCTTGTACAACAAATAACGAATCCGTCATACGTATGATGCTGACTAGTATTGTATCGAGTTTTCCTAGGAATTACTACATTTCCTTATTTATTTTATTTAAAAAAATAAACATTTACTTGCCGTAGCCTCACTCGTCTTTTTAAAACTTAAAGGGAAACTTTCACTTGGATTTTACTTTTTAATACATTCATACATGTTCAACACAGTTTTCCTATCAACACTTTTAATAGGTTTACATTTCCACCATGAATCCATGTACAACCTAACTAAAACATAAACACCGGTATGTTTACACTAAAACTACACTCTGTACTACAATAATTAATCAAATTACTCAGAACACAACAAATTACAACTATATTGACTTTCTAAAAGACTGTAAAACTAAAGTGTGCAATACAACCTATAGCATAACAACCTAACCTAACCTAACCTAACCTAACCTAACCTAACCTAACCTATCCTAACCTAACCTAACCTAACCTAACCTAACCTAACCTAACCTAACCTAACTTAACCTAACCTAACCTAACCTAACCTAACCTCATGTTAGAGACATTATCACGTGTTGGCTTCTTAACAGGATGATAATATTATAAACATCGATGGGTACAACAGATTTATGATCTATCTTCTGAGATCCTCAAATACCGAGAAATATTTGTGCTTTGTTGTTGATTAACGATGTATTGTGAAACTTTAGAATGTTTCCTTCACCTATACGAAATCTGTTGCTGTATTTAATTTGTTAACACATAATTAATATACAAGAGGATTATTTATTTTATAATATGTTAAAAAAAAATTAACTTGAAATATTTATTGTAATTATTAATACAATTATTATTACAATTGAATGTTTTACTCAACATATTTGTAATGAAACATTACAGTAATTAAGTTAACATTTTAATTAATTATGTATAAAATTCTCGTGATACAATTCATTTTAAAAGTATTTAATATATTTTGTAATTTCACTTACATATAGGTTTATTGCATGCTTTCCATCGTGTTTCCTATTTGAAGTGATTATTTTTAATAAAGCTGCATTTATTCATTTCAAATTTCAAGAATTATGTCACTATTAGAATTATGTTATGCATATTTTCATAGCCTGACATTTGCATAGTGGTAATACGTTCGTCCATATGGTCCATGCTCCCAACTAAACAGTGAAATGACAGTAGTTTTGGGATATGTGAAATACCTAACTTAACCTAACCTCACTTAACCTAACCTAGCCTAACCTAACCTAACCTTACCTAACCTAACCTAAAATAACCTAACCTAACCTAACCTAACATAACTTAACATAACCTAACCTAACCTAACCTAACTAAACAGTGAACTAGTAGTCTTGGGATATGTGAAATACCTAACTTAACCTAACCTCACTTAACCTAACCTAACATGACCTAGCCTAATCTAACCTCACTTAACCTAACCTAGCCTAACCTAACCTAACTTAACCTAACCTAACCTACCCTAACCTTACCTAACCTAACCTAACCTAACCTAACCTAACCTAACCTAACCTAACCTAACCTAACCTAACCTAACATAACTTAATATAACCTAACCTAACCTAACCTAACTAAACAGTGAACTAGTAGTCTTGGGATATGTGAAATACCTAACCTAACCTAACCTCACACCTAACCTAACCTAACCTAACCTAACCTAACCTAACATAACTTAACCTAATCTAACCTAACCTAGCCTAACCTAACCTAACCTAACCTCACGTAACCTAATCTAACCTAACCTAACCTAACCTAACCTAACTTAACATAACCTAACCTAACCTAACCTAACTAAACAGTGAACTAGTAGTCTTGGGATATCTGAAATACCTAACCTAACCTAATCTCACTTAACCTAACCTAACCTAACCTAACCTAGCCTAACCTAACCTAACCTAACCTAACCTAACTTTACCTAACCTAACCTAACCTAACCTAACATAACTTAACCTAATCTAACCTAACCTAGCCTAACCTAACCTAACCTCACGTAACCTAATCTAACCTAACCTAGCCTAACCTAACCTAATCTAACATAACTTAACCTAATCTAACTTAACCTAATCTAACTTAACCTAATTTAACCATACCTAGCTTAACCTAACCTAACTTAACCTAACTTAGCCTAACCTAACCTAACCTAACCTAACTTTACCTAACCTAACCTAACCTAACCTTACCTAACTTAACCTAACCTAACTTAACCTAATCTAACCTAACCTAAATCTATAATTTGAGAAACGAACGCAGGCCTAAGACTAAACCTGACGAGTAGAAACCTGATCAGAAATCAACTAGGTTTATAACTTGATAACGAGAGTTGATTTATACTCTCGAAACGTCGTGTATTGGTTTAGATGTACACAAATGATAATAAATGTCCGATTAAACCGTATTAATAGCATTAACAATTCATCAGTATTAAATAACTTCACACATTTTATTACTGACAAACATTTTCACCTCACCAATATTTGATCAATATAGGCTAGATTATCGGAATGTGACCTTTTTAAATAATATGGAACATTTAAATTTTTTGAAAGATACCCTACTGGACTGATGGCTGTGAATACTATTTCATACTTGGACCTGTGAGGAGGGTTGTAAAAGGTTTTTTCTTCGTTTATTTTTTTCAATGTACGGATTTGACATAACGGATTGCATGATAACACAGTATTTACAAATGTCAACAAACGACAAATTAAAACCAAACATATCTCGACAAGTGTTGCGTCAGATAATTTGTATTTATTATCCATTTTGTTGCATTATTTATTTTACGGAAATAGAAGCAGTTGATTTCTAACGAACAGTGCAATACAGAAAATATGAGGCGTGTTTTTTTTAAAAAGTAAAGCTTATTTTAATGGTGGTTTACATATTTAAATCCAACTTACAGTCTCTTCAGAAGTTTACTATAGTTGGTACAAGCTTGGAATTTCCGAGCTACATAAGAGGAATCTACAACTTTTTTGGTGTAGTTTTGGATTAAACACGCTGTATATCTTTCAATAACTGCAATTATCATTATTTTGAAATTCAATTATTACATGAAGATTTTGTAATGATCAGCTATAGTTGATATCATAAAATATCATAACATCAGCTAAAAAGAGTGTTTTACAAAGCCATATTAAATGTTGAGCTTGACTTATGAGAAAAATTATACAGTATAATTATTGTGGTTTGGTTGGTGTAGCTGGTGTATCACTGAAGAGGACGACCTTGTCGTTGAAACGCGTCTGATACTTAGGCGTATTTTTTATGAGAATTGTGATCTTTTTGTTTGTTATACTGTTTTACAAAGCCCTTTATTAAAATAAATAAATAATCAGAAACTATTATTCCCAAGAGAGCAGCATACCGGAATTTCGAGAACATTTTGTTGTATTCAAGAAATCGTTAGTTTAGAAAATAAGTTGTTTTATTTGCATCAAGTGCAAAATCCTATGTCTTCTGGGCAAACGGTGCAAAATGGATAAAACGTGATTTTCTTGTAATTTTTAAATGGAGTTGCTTTTTGTGAAGGTTATAATATGACTCTGAATAAACTTCACCTCATTAAGATTAGTAATTTATGGAGATTTTATTGAATAAATTCATTGCGGCGTGTGAATGAACTGCAGCTGGAATAGAAGAGATTTTCTTACTGAATTCAATCAATATAATTGGTGTGAATTTAAAGTGGACTTTGTAAAGTTGGACAAACAAATTGTGAGTTAGGACAAGTTCAGAGTAAGACGAAGTTTGTGTTTTGTGTTGAAGAATGTAATTATAATCAATAATTTTGTGACGGAGAAATGATCCGAATATTTTTACCTGAAGATGAAGTTTTCGCGCAGAAACCTGTAGCTTTGTATAAACAAATCTGAAAAATAAATAAATTAATGTTAACTGACCTATTATGATAAGAATTCTGATTAAGTAAATAATATCAAACGCGTAACCTACAATAAAAAAATTGTGGAAGAGAAAAGTCAAAGAAAAACTATGTTTTTGTAAAATCTTGCGTTGTAACTAATGTAAAAAAGTTTCAGTTTCAGTTTTGGAAAGGATATATTAAAAAATATAAATTAACCTTACAAAAAATTTTCAAACCTTTTCCACACAAACATAAATTATAGCACAACTAAGGTTATAAAATATCTGTC
>CAUPSG010000377.1:72500-75000 GCA_963513935.1 Aphrophora alni
CCTGGTTAATCCTGTCGCAGATCACGTGAGGTAGTACCGAGAAAATGATGGTTAATTTTAACATTTTTGAACCAGATTATTAGACTAAGGCGCACAATTAGTAATTTAACATGATGTTTTAGAAAGACGGTAATTTTTGAGAGAAGAAAGAAAAACTTTTAGCTAACGGAGTTATGAAGAGTGTAGACCATGTTGTTATCGCATGTAGACTGTGGACCGGTAATCGAGAAGCTAGCTTGACCGGCGAAAATGTACTTTGGTTTCAAGTATCAGGTGATGCTTGGTTTAGGAGCGGGCCGCTAGATGCCAGCATCTGTCAAGCGACGGAAAGTGGAATGTATATTTACGAAATGAGTTAAGTTATTGCGGAAGTGCTTTTTTGGATTTAAATGCTACAGCTCTCCCCCCCCGAAAGACGGAGTTAGGGTAGAGTCAGAAAAGGGGGCCAGAAGGGCCTCCCACAAAATTTAGAGAAAAAAAAAAAAAGGGACAAGGGCCAGAAGGGCCTCCAAAAGGATTCTAAGGAAAGGGGCCAGAAGGGCCTCCTACGAAATTTTGAAACGGGGCACCTGATAGAAACAACGCTTCATAATGCTTTTACAATCACCACTCTAGGGTGTAGCCTCCTTCGGCACTTACTTATTAAATTTTGAAATTTCTATAGCGTCTCAGCTCTTCCCACCTATCATTGGGTCAAGCCCCCGACAGAAAGAGCTGAAGGGTGACGCAAAGGTCGACATTGCTGTGCATGAACTGACTTTGTACACTAAGGTACGTGGGGAAAGGGGTGGAGTGGCACCTCGGGAAACCAAGTGGAGGTGACCACTCCGGGGACCAGGGGAGGGAAAAGTGCATGGCACTAAGGACTTGCAGGAAAGGTCGGACTCAGACGGGGGGAGTATCCTCTGAGCCGACCTTAACATTTAATTACAAAAATAAATAAAAATAAAAGAAAAACTCCTGAAGCCTTTTAGGTCAGATCATGCTCAGCGTCGTTATTTTTAAACTCCTCTTCTCCCATACGAAGAGAAATTTAAACTATTCACGGCTCTTAACAATTTCCGTGAGAAAAAAGAATTTTGAAGGGTCTAAACAAATAATCCATTTGAAAAATAAACAAAAAAACAGTATGAAACGTTGGGGAGTCAAAATTGTTTTAGTGCCCAAGGCAGGGCATGTGGTGTTTGACTTAAGGTCTTATGTATGTGTATCATGTGCCCCAAAAAAAAAAGGAATTTAAATTAATCAAAAAAAAATTATGTAAAAAAAAAAAAAATTTCATCAAAATAAGATAAGTGTTCAAAAAAAAAAAAAAAAGATGTACAAAGAAAGATGTATTAAGAAAAGGTGTAGCAAAGTAAATATGTAAATAAAAGGTGACCCATGGTGAGGAAAACCCAACTCCGGTTTTCTCAACCCTAACAAAAAACTAAATCAGGAAACAAACATGTTGACCTGCTAACTAACAAACAAACAAATTAATCAAAACAAACAGGCCAACCATGTCGTCCTATATACAAAAACTGGGCCCCTATAATTTGGAAAAGAAAAAAAAAATTTTTTGCATGATTTGGAAAAGAAAAATTTAGCTCACAAGGATATATTATTAAAAGGTGTTCAACATTTCAATTTACTATCAAACAGATGCCACCATCTGCATCAACCAGTCCACCGCCATGATGATAAAATTAAAAAAAATAAATAAAAATAATTTTCCTTTCAAGATGACGAAAACAAAAAAATTCAAAGACAAGCTCCGTGTTCTTTAACGGGTCCACTAATCGCAGCAAATCCACTGCCATCTTAACTGTTGCTGATAAATAAAAAAAAAATTTAATCAAGTGTTTTTAAATAAAAAAAATTTCTTTTAAGATGATGTAAAAAAGGTGAAAGAGCCAGAGAAAGACTCAAGAATTATATGTAGTGTAGTTGTTGTGTATATATGTGTGTGTGTAAGTATGAATTGATACAGACAAGCGAAAGAAAACTCGAGAAAATTTTTTGAAGGAGATTTTGAAATTTTTTTTGTTTTTTTTTTTTGTTTTTAACTATTTTTGGATTTTATTATTTATTTAAATTTTTTTTGGATTCCCGAATGAGCCCGCTGTCTGGATCAAATTCAGTGAATGACTAGGGTGCAGTGTATGTAAATATATATATATAAAAAAAATATTTAAGCAGACAAAATAATAAAAAAAAAAAATTTTATCGAAATTGGTTTAGAAGTTTTTGTGTAAGTGTTTATAAAAATAACTAAATAATAAAAAAAAAGAGACTATAGATTTATAGAGATTTAAATATTTAAACTAAATAAAAAAAAATTTCATCAGCAACAGTTGTGCAGTATTTGAAAAAGCTGCAAAACATAAAAAAGAGCCTTGTTTACAAAGATAATTTTGAATTTAAATTTAGATAGTTCCAATGCAAAATTTTGAAAATTAACTACGGTTCCAGAATTTAAAATTAACCACGCTCTGCTACCAAAAACATGTTACCAGGG
>CAUPSG010000378.1:0-16140 GCA_963513935.1 Aphrophora alni
ACAATATGATTGAATAAATGAGCGATCAAGGACAATTTCATGTGTCAGGGTACGAACTCTAAATAGCTTCATGGACGCCTTTAAATAGTGACAAAGGAACAGTGTGATGAACCGTTACTTAGAAACAGGTTATAGTTCAATTCTTCTTTGTGGTGAAGGTGCAAACAATTACAGTGAATGCAGATTGTTACCCTACATAAACATTGCTTGGCCCGTCCGTTCCCGAGAGTCAGCATTTGTGACCTTTTCTTGTAGGGATGCTTTAATACAAGAGTATACGTAAACAAATCCTGAACATTGGACGAAATAAAGCAAGAAATCGCTGACATATCACATCAAACATCAACATGTTGAGAGGTGTTTTGACAACTTCGGAGGAGACTTCAAAAGGGAAAAGTCGACGTCATAGTCAAATTGTAAGTTTTAGTATTTTATTGTTTGTTACTTGGCAATGCATCTTAAATCCTAATTACAAATACTATTGACAAATCAAACAGATAAAAATGTTAATTAATATGAGATTTTTTGCCCCGATCTCTAAAAGTGAAAAATGAATTACCAAAAGTATATTTCCTAAAATTATAAATTCTTTGATAAACTTTAAGAAGGTATAATTATTCAACTAGAACTTGATTTTATATAGTCAATTCATTAAAAATTTACCCTGAAATAATTTTAAAAAATCGTAATGTATAACTTGTTACATCCAGAACTAATTAACTCTATGAGAGGTAAAATAATTTCTAACAAATTGAAATAAAACTATAGTTAATTTTATTCTAAATTAGACGATAAAATTAATTTAAGGTTAATAAAACAAGATATATTTTAATTGGTTTAGCTTTAATTACATTACCTGTATTAAGTAGTTTATTTTAATAAAAAATTAGTCAGCTGTTGTTTGTACTATCTCCGATAATTAATTTAGACTATTTTATCTAATATTAAAGCCATGTGGAATTTTCGTTTGAAGTAATTATTATTGACCTAGTTCTAGTTTATAATTTTATTTGTGTCCGAAGATAATTGTGTTATGAAAGCAATGTTCAAAACTTTGTTGGTGTTAAAGTGCATTAGTCGAAACGATTATTTATTCAATTTTGTGAAAATTATCAAAACTATATTCGTCACGCTTGTTTTTAATGAATTTGATGTCAGAGAAATATATTATTTATGTTATTTTGACAAGTAAATTGATGCATTACATATTTTTGGACATGTTATATTATCACATAACTTTTTTTCAGTTGTACTATTTATTAAAGTAATTAACAGAAATAAATTGATTTTTATCAATGAAAGCAAACGTTAAACAATTATAAATAAAGGAAAATAATAATGCATAAATAAAATTAACACAATTATAAAAATAAGATAAATTAATATACAATAATGATGGTTATGAAAAATTAATACAATAATAGACAAAACATATTTTGTCACATTCACACTCTTGTTCGTTCCTTGCAATAAAATCATTACATGATAATATAAGTCTTCAGCTATCTCATCCTAATAAAAACCCTTAAGTGATTTTGCAAACTGGGCACAGCTCTAAATAGATTTGATACAATGGCAATGAGTACAAGAGGATACGGTAAAAGATTTGCTACAACTGTTTTGTTGCCAAGTGAAACTTTTTGCTTAGTAAGTTGGAACACCTGGTGTAGTGTACTGTGTAATATCATTAGAATAAGAACAGATCCTAAATTACAAAGTTTTAAAGAATCATTTTGATATATATTAAATGTTGAGTTTGACTTATGAGAAAAATTATACAGTATAAAACAAACAGAACACAATTCCCACAAAAAAATACGCCTAAGTATCAGACGCGTTTCAACGACAAGGTCGCCGTCTTCAATGATACACGAGCTATAAACCTACATGTTCATCACACTTTAAATAGAACACAAACTATAACATTTGTTGGTAATAAGTGATTAGGGACATTAATTAATTTGAATCTATGTTTGGGTGGTCCGTGGTCGACAATATTCCCATTATTCAACCACCCAGGTTGGCATGCCGCATACCGCTCCTATATCGCGGGTTGTATCAACTGATCAGTCGTTTTTGATTAATCCTAAATTAACTTAATTTATAACTAAATAACTTAATTTAATTTCAATAATTAACACTGACGCGGAGTAAAGCCTACAGAAAGTCGAATTGGGATTGAACAATTGGTTAGACCAAAAGTCTAATCAGACATTTTGGTATTATTACAGTACTATATATTCATTTAATAATTACGAAGTACGAGGCCCATAACTCCAAAGGTTTGTCCGACCCTTCCCAAAAAACCACTAGTCACTCATTTGGGTGGACTTAGGTCAAATTCCCACAAAATATTCTCACAGATTTACACACAAGTAAATACTCTAAAGTCTAAACGATGCACTCTGCCTCTGTCAGCTGTTGGCGTTGCTTCCGGAGGAAAATGTTTGGGGAGACCTTGCCTTATTGAATACTTGTCGGCGCAGCGCCTTACATCCAAAGATAGGCAACTCGTCGTACCTATAAGTAAAGTAATAATTAAGGCGCTGGTGATGAATACAATCATCACAAAACTCTATAATAATTTTGACTCGTTGCAAGTTTGTTAGCCGTTTCTACAGTCTCACAGTAAGGCATAGTAAAAGATTTGACAAGGAAACACGCTGGACATCCAGTCATAAGATTTTTTAAACTGTCATATGTTTGTCATCAATTTTAAACAATACATAAGCTCATTAAAATATTTCATCAACGCCGTCCAGGCTTTGAAGTTTATGCCGTAATTTGGATTTAACATCATCCATGAAACCTTTATAGTTTATATTTCTATAACTTCATTAGAAAATATATTAAGACGGGTTTTTTACAATTGATAACATCTACACAGTAAATGACATCATAGGACGAAAGACATATTCCGAATGATTACATTAAAATACAAATTGATTCATAATTTGAGAGAAGGTGGGGTTTTAAGAGATATTTTATGTAACCCACACGTGACATTGAGTAATTGATTTATCATAATTTATCACTAGTAGTAAAACAAGATATTTTAGGAAAAATCTTTTAAATTATTTCACTGACGCTACAAAAATAAAAAAAAATTTAAAGGATGAAATTTTACCCCTAAAACCAACAAAACAAATTTGATACTGAATTTGGGTTAATTTTATAATGCAACAGAGATAATTTAACTGATGTTTGTGTTGGTTAGGAGAGGGTGGCTTGATATGAAACACTTTAGAGAGAAAGCAGGATATTCTTACATTGTGTAATATTAATATATCGTCATAAGGTCATAAGTCGGTTGACGAATATGCTTAATTGTCAGTAAAAATTTTATTTAAATATGCAAAGCTACACAGACTTGACACAGACTATACAGAAAAGACACAGTATGTTGTAGACTCTTCTAATACATTTTCAAAATTCCAAGTTTCTTTTCAAATCAAAAGATGTAGGATATTAGGTCACAGCTGATGATATAATTGTACAACTACAGCACGAATATAACTACAAGCATCAGCTGACATGGCTCATTCTGTATAGCTTTTCCATTTGGCTTGTTTCAGCTTTTATTTTTTTCTCAACGTAGCAAAAAAAGTTATATCGAGGGTCAAAAATCGATGTTTATTTTTATCGACATATCTGTTTTAAGGTCCTTTGAGATTAACAAAGTCTTTTCTGGTGATGCCTATATGATTTTTTTCTACAGCCCATACGTGTTTAATAGGAATATGAGAATCAGTCATATCTCAGTAAGTGTTTTTTTTTATTTTTTCCAAAACTCTAAATTTGTGGTTAGCTACCATAAGAAAATAAAACTACGATTATGATTTTATTAAAATCGGCTCTAACGATTATTACTACACTATTCTCATGTGTACCCGCTAAGAACTTGAGGAATCTACGACATCCTAACCCAGCTCAAAAACAAAAGCATCACGCTGCAGTGGGTACCTAGTCATTGTGGAGTTCCGGGTAACGAGGCGGCAGACGCTCTAGCTGACCAGGCATGCAACATGCGCCCAAGTGAAGAACGACGTTACTCTCTGCAGCACTGTAAGCAGACTGCTACAGTCTCTCAATGCGGAATGGCGACAGAGATGGCAGAATTGCACGTCCGGCCGTGTCTACTTCGAAATTCAGAGACAACCAAATGACCCCAAAATCTACAAGTCGGTTCCGAGAGCAATCGCAACATTTGCGGCTAGGGCTAGGACGGGGCATATTATTACGAACAATTACCTCCACAGATTTGGTTTAACTGACAGTGCATCATGTGGAACATGCCAGAGAGAGGATGAGACTTTGGAGCACATACTCATCCACTGCACCTACCATATAGAAGAAAGACAAACCCTAAAAGAAAATGTCGGTGAAGAGCCCATGCTCAGAAAGATCCTCACAGAAACTCAGCATTGGGCCTTGGCTGCAAACGTATACCGGAGACATCGAGCCATCGAGGTGAACAGCCTTGGACGCTTGATCTAAGAAGTAAGAAGTAAGTAAGAACTTGAGGAAAACTTTTTTTTTTTTTAATCGGCCGTTAATTCCCAAAATCAGCTCTACAGATTTATTTAAAATTTTAGTGGTATGTAAAGATTAATGATCCAAACACGTTCGCTATATTGCAGTTAAACCAATATTAGAGTTTAGAAATAATTGACAAAAAACATAAATGACCAGTGATAGCTGTTATTCAAAGCTTGATTTTATTTATTGTTTACGTTAAGGATGTAAATATGTCAGCAAAAAAATAAAGTTAATTTAAATACATCAATAATATTGTATAATATATGTTCATGGTTCTTTTTTAATTCTGACTGATATCCAAACCTAACTAATCTTACCTAACTAATATAACCTGACTAACCTATAGTTTTAGAATAGTTTTGGTTTTTTTTAATTATTATTTTTGACGATGTGTAAGTGAGAAATTTTGTTCTACCATTTATTTAATTGATACGAAAAATATAACAGTAGAAAAAAAAAATATATTGCTATAAATAATACCTTCAAAAATAAATCCCATTTGTAAAGAAATGTAAAATCCTCCTTAGGTGAATAAAACTTGCTTGAAATAAATGTCTGAAAATATTTGAGAAATTCAATCACATAAATACCATGTGAATATAAACGAGATAAATTTGTTGAAGTTTGGATCTAACTCTTCTGTAAGGGAATTGAAAGGGGAATGTCGTTTAACAAAATGTAGGAACTCCTGCAGATGATTAAAATGTGCTTATTTTTATTGTGTAATATTTTTGACTTGGAGTTTGGTGTGTGTTTGTGTGTATTTTACATTTTTATACATTGAATTAAATCAAAAATTCATTTAGCTTTGCTGTTACAAGATTTTTAATATTTTTACTTTTACATTTACACTAATTTCATTTTTTCTTAGACAAACACACGAAACATGTACTTGTGAGTTTGAAGTATATATCTAACTAGCTCCGAGGAATTAGAAGAGGCTGCGCATCTGGACCCTTTCGGCACAACACCAGACCCCCCCACTCATTACGATAAGTGGTCGGAGCAATCTACCACTAACAGACTAACACCATACAGTGCATGCTCCCAGACACCAAAACCCCTGGACATGCTGAGCATGCTTCCATGGTACTCATGTTGGCAAAGTTGCACAAGCCACGTTTGATGAGTCACCGTCTGGTAGCTTACGCGATACCCTCCCGCATTACATCATCCACTGAGAGCGGCCCCCGTTATCCACCTACATGGCATACGGTAGTCCACCAGCCGTATCAGGAAGCTGTTATGGCGTGCCAGATATTTCTCCCCCAATTTTCAAAAACATTTGACGATTTACATGTCCACAGTGAAAGGAGATATGCGAGTGAATCTAACAATTGAGTTACGCCGCTGTAAGTGTAATCGTTAAAAATTTTGTAATTGTTGAATAAAAAATATAGACGGTTTAGTATTTGTTTAAAAATGAATTCTAAAATTATCATATTTTATATTGTTCGTAACTTTTAATTTTTTTCTGGGTTATAGTAACCTGGTGGTACCATCGGAGGAGGATCCCTAATTCTAGGAATGAAGGTCTGGCCGATTCCTTTTTCGACTCTAAAAGGGTCACTCATTGTTACACAAAACAATAGCTGTGAATATTGGAGGTAAACAATTCGACGGCACCACCAGATTGTGGGCCATTTTTGATCTCTGCTCTCCAACTATAAAATCTAGCAACTATTTAGTTTTTGAAAAGATTCTCAACTTATTTCCTACTTGATAACTATTAGAGAAAGGTTAGGTTAGGTTAACCATGATCCAGATAGAAATGAACTGAAATGAAATGTACCAGATAGAGTCGACAGATATGTACTTCTACTGTCCATCAACTGAAATATTGAAAATGTCCCTCCCTAAACTGGATGGTGCAACCACGCCTGGGTAGTTCCCAAGACGTCTAACAATAGAAGTGACGTGTAGGAGCAGTAAAGATAGACAATAGAAGGGTTTCGGTGACACTTCTTCAGGTAGAAATAGCAGGTCAGGTACGATGGTACCATCAGGTTACTATAACCCTTTTTTTCTTTCTGCAACTTATTTCGAAATCGTTTCAAAAACAACATTGTTATTTTGTCATCGTAGAGAGATGGGGGACTTGTGCCCTTACATGGAGAATTAATATTTGCAAATTTTTATCTAATTTAATGAGTTAAGTTGAATAAGACACAAGCTATAAACAAAAAATAGTTTAAAATGGCAGCTACGTAAACATATCTAATTTTAGTTTTCAGAATTTCAAAAAAGATTCTCTTGCACAATATAACCTCCCTATACTAAAATGTCATGTTTCTTTCTTAGTTTTGGTTCCCCCTATCGTGCTAAAACTAGAACGGACGAGTTCAAAATTTTTGACAACTAGCAAACTCGCACTATACTTCTTGCAGTGGGTAAGTACAAATATGACTTTGTTGTTATTACAAAAGACTCAACTGAGAAATCTATAGAAAACTTTATTACGCAAGTACCTACTGACTAGAGTGTCTAATTAGTATGAAGGCTGTAAATAAAAAAATCGTGGATACTATCATAGTATTCACCCAAACCAATACAATATAATACAAGTATACCGTCTAAATACAACTCCCGAAAACTGGAATGTTACATTGTATTAGTAGGTCAAGGTGTTTTATCCAGTACGGTAAGTTTGTTATAAAACATTTGTTACACAGGTTTTATGAACTAACTACTTGACGTCAGCCAGGCCTTAAATAGTCTCGTAGATGTGTTGATCGTGTGAAGGGATTCAAAGCTGTACATGTATGAAGGGCCCTCCACTCGCTACGCTCATGTCCGTAACTCGACATTGACGGATCTTGTAATTATACGAATCAAATTTTCTTGAGAGGTCAAATTTCAAAATTATGGTTGTAACATTATTTTCGCTATTTGTTAAAATAGAAAAGTAGTTGTTACCATTACATGCAGAAATGAAATCTACAAATTTGTCCCTAATTTAGTGTTTTATATAAGTTGAACAACACATGAAACATGAAGAAAAAATTGTTTTAATTCGTTGTCAATGTTATACTAATTTCACGTTCCTATCTTATTTTTTGTGAGCGGTATCGTGCGTACGTACAGACGACAACTGCAACGACGACGAGCAGACTGACGGCATGTCAAAAATCACTATTTCGCTTCCATAAGATCATGAAACGTGCAGTTGAGTCAAAAAAGGAGATCGACACTTTGTGCGATTATCCAACTTATCAAGATAATACAAATTGAAAGTAAAAAAAAATGTGCTATCACTTAAAATCCCAGAATTTCATAATAAAGCATACACAAACGAAATATATAAACCTTATTTAAAATCAAACTATATAAATTTATTATTGTAACTCAAGAGGAAACATTTGAAAACAAAATTACATCAGTGACATTACCAGCGCGACACTAATTCAGATGTTGTGAAAACAAACAATTAAGTTTCAGGAGATTACAAGATAAACACAGAAAAATCTATCAAGAATTAAAAACTATTTTCAAAAGAATTGAAGAGAAAACACACAGAAAAATATTCCCATTTTATTCTACCACGAATGTTTAAGATATTATTATTTTGTTTACAGAGATATAATTAGAAGATAATTCACTTTCTTTTATTGCGTGATTTTTCCCCTCTATATTTATTAAAGACTAAAAGCCTCTCGTTTATCAAGTCTTATAAAAAAGAAAGAAAAAGCATACAATAAAAACTCCTAACTCTCTAATAGCCCTTTTAAAATTTGCCGCTACAAGTTCTTCAAATATAAACAGACCTGTTACAGGTTTAAAACTTTAACTTATTGCCCTACAACGATAGGTTCTTTGTTAAACATAAAATAATTGTCATAGCCATGCAACTGAATGTTGAGGTTAAATAATCCAATTTAAAAGTTATAATTAGATGAAATTCTCACGTTACCTAACTTGTTACTTCCAGACCTACGTAACTGTAAAAGATCTAAAATAATTTGTAGGAAACTAAAAGCAGATTGTGATATCTTTTCTTCTAAATTAGACAATGAAACTTTTATCATTAATGCAGGTTAATAAAATAACTGATATTAGTTTTTGACTCTAATTACATTAATCTTAAACATGAAATAAACAGAGTATTATAGCAATATAATGGTTAGTTACAGCTAAAATAATAAAATAGCAAAAATGTTATTTAGTGTTGAAAAATTCGTGATGAATTTGACTGTTCATATCAATATATAGGTTGATTGAAACAGGCGTTACCGGGGTTTTATTCGATAAGTACAAAAATTATTTAAAAAACTTTAAAAACTAACCACCCAGGGTTTTTAGTTAAGACTTGAGGTATTCAAAAAATTTCATATCAGAAAACATTTTATCAATATAGCAGTCAGTTCTAAATGTTTCTTATAGGGATGACTATTTCTAACGACGATTTGGTATAAATCTTTTTATTTTAAAACTTTTTTATTCTTGAGTATTTTTTTCGATATCTTTAACCGTTTAGGATCTATAACTAAAATGTACCATTTTTTGAGAAATTAATGTTTACAACACACACTTTATAAATATCAGATAAATAGATAATTTAATAGATTTATCTTTATTCTCTAAAATGACTACTATGGAAATTTTACAACGCAAAGCAAATTCGAAAAATTATGTTGACAACGGAAGAGACGATTTTACTCACTTCCTTTATTGCACTTTTCTGGGAATTATCTAAAAAACGCACTGAATTACATTAGTTAGTAATACTCGATGTATTTAGACCTTGCCAATAGGATATTGTAGCCGTAATAAACGTACAACAGTGCTTAATTAAATAATTTGTGCTTAATTCACAAGGTGTAATAATAAAGACCTGGCGTACGAGTATGCCAATGGACGTTCTAAATAATTACCAGAATATTATAATTTTTGTTTTCTATTGATAAGTCTGTTATTCTACACCCTACCAGAAAAATAAAAATAACAGTAATGTTATTACGTTTTTTACCCTAGCTGTAGTTTAAATTTCACCTGAATTTGACTTTGAAAAATAATAAAAATCGTCTTTGAAAATAACGTGAATTTGTAGAATGTTTTAAACGTACAACCGCCTGTAGTTCATAAACAGTTGGTAATAACGAAAAATACCCAAATCTTAGAATAATGTATTTTATCATAAATTGATACAAAATAGTGGTTTCTATAAGAAAATCTAAACTGGCCGCCATATTGGAAAAAAATGGCGGGTGATATGACAAATTTCGTAATACCTCTTATTTACCTCAATAAATCCTGAGGGGGGGGGTAACCTTTTAATGTTTATTTGTAACTTTTGTACTTATCAGTCATACTGGTTTCAATCACCCTGTATTATACAAAGAAAGTTACTGGCATGGTCGGTCCTCTGGGAGTACCGGCGAGGTAACTCTAAGAGACCCAAACTGTTTTTACATAGTTTATTCACGCTGGAAAGTTGGCAGAATAGGAATCTTCTTTAATTGAAAATAGCCTTTTATCTTAGTATTTAAATTTATACGAATTAAACAATTTTCGAATTTCGTTGGGTTCCAAAAATATAAAATTAATCATTATTTACATAATTGTCAGACTTTTTTGGTCGCTTTGATTTTTTTTTTAAATTTTCAATATAACTGTTTTGTAACTTGTATATTTGCACTACTGATTTATAGTAAAATATAAACAATAGTTTGATCATTTACGTTTCTAACGAATTGGTACTGCTTCTATAGAAGGCTTTCACTACCATTAGGTTCTTTGTGAATGGCAAAGCACGAACTAAGTCAGTTCCTCCACATGAGGTGTTTTGTTCAAGTGTATAATAGATGGAGAATTGTTTACTATTACTTCTTATGAGTTTTATTATGTACTTGGTAGTAGCCGCCATATACGTTTATAAAAATGGATTAGCCTATTAAATGTATTACAAAATCGAAAAAGTCAGGTCTACTGTTACCAGAATCTACTCTACTTGTCTTCAACAATGTATATACAGAGAAAATGTTCGATGCAAATATATATTTTTTAATTTAACGGATTTAATCGTTTTTAAATTTAAAAAAACTGCTTTGTTTTTACATTTGACAGATAGAAAATGTTTGGCACTAACAAACTACTAAACTCGAACAGATTTATTAAAACCTTTTCATTTTTGTTCAAAATCATTGTTTTGTTAACAAATATGAATTGCAACTCTTATGTTAGAAACCATCTTCCAACTACATTAACATTATTCAAAAATACCGGCAGAAGAAATAATTTTTTTTAAATAAGAAATTCAACTACAAGGTTATAAAACCCATTTTCAACTACATTAACAGTATTAAAAACAGCATGAAATACAATCTTAAAAATTAAATTAAATGAATTCTTCATACAAATAGTCCAGATAGGGTACATAATACAGTTTATCGTCAGGTTAGAAATACAGACTAAAAGGACTGATAGAAACTGTTTGGAAATTTCAATCACATAAAATGTATTCAAGAGGAAGGAAGGAAACACCCTTATCAGTCACAGAGCTCTCTCCTGTGGAATAAATTAATCTGAGACATCATTCGAGGTAAAATGTAGTGATCATAATAAGTAAACTTTATTCAATTCAATTATAGACAGTTTCTTTTATTACTGCTATAACCCAATATACGTTTTGTTTTCTCACATATAAGTAGTATAGGGTAAGTTATATGATGGTTTAAAAAAACGATGGAGGGATATTTGCGGCGTTTTAAGATTTTCGAAACCCAAAAAAACTGGCTTTTGATAATTATATTATCTGTCGTCTGTAAAGTGCTCTACTTTCCAAATGTGTGAACAGACTTTAATCATATATTGCATTTGGACATATTTTGGCAATCTGTTATGACATTTCAAAAATATCTCCAATTGTACTGGTGTCGAAGAGTTGGTTGACCACCGGTTTGTTGCCTTTAAAAAACACGAAACCCCCTTAGTATGACTGTAATAACAAAAATATAAATAAACCAAATATATTTTACAGTTGAAAAACATTTTACTACAAAAAATAATAATTTTCAAAAACTGTCACATACGTACACAAAAACCCCAGTAAAAGTTTCACATTAGACCTTTACTACGCTAAGCTTATTTCGATCATTGTAGAAGAATGGGGACACCAAGTTGAAGCCTTGCATTGGGTGAAATATTGTCTAGATTTGTTATAGCATACTGTGATAATAAAATATCCAGATCCATCAGGAATAAAAAAAACTCTACAAAGGCAAAAGTATTTTTTAAATCGGTTGACTAGTTTTTGAGATTATCTTTTACTTACATACATACTCACTATTCTATTTATAACAATATATTTAATCAAAATAAATAAAACAATTTATTTTTTACCACAATTTCATGCATCGTGGTAGAATTAATTTTATTTAAAAAATTATTTAATAGCTTCCATTTATTGTGGACTTCTTAGTCAAACTTAATACCTATAACTAAATTGTCATGTAAACAATAAAGTTATTTAACAACGTAAATTTTCTCTAAAGTGAGACAATGCAATTATTTGTACCATTTTTTGGCTTCCCAACAGGATGGTAAACTCACAAAGTTTTAGTCAATCACCTTGAATTCATTATCAGTGTAAACTAACATCAAAAAGAAACTTTCTAAAATTGTATTTACGATTGTTAAGCTTTCTCCATGAAATATATTTCTATAATACATGAAGCAAAATCAAAATATAACGAAGCAAACTCTCATAAACCAGCCTCACTGCACACGTTTTATAGCCTACACTGGCTGACACATGTTTTTTTATAACATATCCTCTCATTTAATTCAGATACAAGTTTACATTACATACTGCACATATCACAATACAGAACTACTAGTGTACAAAATATAAAAATAAAATTTCTCCGAGAAGAAATTGATTTACAATATTTTATTGTTGTACTGGTTTTAATTTAAACTCATACAGAGTGTCTTTATTGTTTCTGTTTAGTTTTGTTATTGTTAGTTTTTGTTTGTTATGTATTTTTAGATTGTAAAACCTAAACCAATCCGATTGCAGTTTGTTAGTTTTGGTATTTTACAGTTTAGTTATGAGCGAAATATGTTTTTTGGAACAAACCTTTAAGACTTAGAGATTCACATTTAGTAAAATATATGTTTATCTTTAGAAAAGTGCACATGGTTGGTTTTTTAATTTTTGACATAAAATGAAACGCCAAGTTGATCTCTGGATCTCAAAAGCTAATTTTGAGTTATGGGGGGGGGGGGGACACTCGTCATATGATCAAAACAAGCCCATCCATCAAAAAATAATCAAAATCTGTCTAAGAGCTACAGCTCAGTACATAAACATCTTTCGTTTTTTTTTTTTTTAATATTTCCATTACAATAGTCTATTTAAACTCCATTTAAAGTTTTTTTTTGCATATTTTCATTTCATATTCCATATTTTATCAATTTCTATTAAAACAAAAGAACCACAAATACTCAAGTTACTGTTAAATATTAATCAGTTCTTTTGTATAAAAATAATTGTAATTGACCTTGAAATTAGAAAGATATAAAGCTATTAATTTCAGCCCTGAAACAAAATGTTAGTTTTATAATATTCGACTAAAACATTTTTTGATCGGAAACAAAACTACACGTATTTTTCGTTATTTCAGTTCTTTTGCGTACATCATTCAATTATTGATATATCCCCCCCCCCCGAATAAGTAAAAAAAAATTAATTAAAAAATTATGATTTAAATAACGCTTTCTTGCAGATAATATCTTGTACCGGCAATAAAAACAATATTCAATTATACTTATTCAGAAATATATAATTGGTTATGAGTTATAAAAAAAAACACTAATCACTCTAAACATAACCTTAACCCTATTACTTATTATTTATAATAAATTTTAAGTAACAATAGCATGAAAGGAAGAAATAAATAAATAAAAACGTGTTAATTATGTAGAACAGCAAGGATTCAAGGATTAGCGTGTTTTACATTTCTACAGGCAAACTTTTAAGAGACAATTTTTGAGATATATAAACAAACGATTTTTTCGACATTGAAAAACAATGTAAACCACCAATGTAAATAAACTAAAATTGTATTTAAAATTATTAATCTTCCTACATAAAGTAAAATGAAAATGTAACAAATTATGTTCTCGTAACCAGTCTTCCACTGCACATCTTTTACTGCCTTCACTGGCAGTGCCATGTTTTTTTATAACCTATTCTCTCATTAAATACAGATACAGATTTAAATTCTACTGCACATGTGACATACTGTTGTTGTTCACTTCTGTGGATAATTAGGTTACATATTTTAGTTGACATTACTACAGTGTACAGACATAAATATAGATTATCCGTTGGGAAAAAAAAGGTATGGAATATTTTACTGTTGTATAGTTCTTAATTTGAGCTTAAAAAATGTATTTTTATTGTCATTGTATTTTTTTAAAAAAATTTATTTAAATTTTTTTTTTTTTTTAGAATGTAAACCTAATGGAACCTGATTCTAATTTACTAATTTTGGTATTTTTCAATTTACGTTTTACGTATGAACTAACTTTTTAAATTTTTACATCAGGTTTGGCTCATAAATATTCCCGTTTAGTAAAATTTTTGTTTCGGACTTTTGGATAATTGCATTTTTAGAACAGAATACATTGTTGATTTGACAGAAAACTTAGGAGAGGGATGAAGAATGTGTTGTATTTACTTTATTAGAACTTACATTATAAAGAAATTAGATCAAAATAATTCAATACACGTAAAAATCTTCTCATATGATCAAAATAAGCTCATATACAAACCAATTATCAAAATCAGGCGATAAGAGATAGTTCGGTGCATAAAAATCGTTGCAACAATCTTTCTTTTTTTAGTGACTAAATAAATAAAAAATACAATTAATATTTTCTATTACTATTATTGTATATTCTTCAAATATAAGATAATTTAAAGTTTATTTTCTTCAATTTTTTAATATTCCGTGTTTTATCATTTTTTAAACATAAAAATATTTGTGTTTCCTCTTGAAATGATAAAAAATAATAATTTAATTCCTTAAACAAATTTTAGGTTTTTAATGTTTAATTAAAAAGAAAACTAATTTAAAACGACCCGTATTTTTCATCATTCCAGTTTTGTTGAATGTTACATCACTTTATTTTCAATATTTTACCAATTGCTCTCACAGAGTAAGGAATAATTTTAATTGAAAATCATGGTTTATATTGCGCTTAAATGCAAATAATCCCTTGATTGTGATTAAATTATTATTTAATTATTTTTATTTAGAACTATCTAACCAGTTATTACTTATATAAGTTACGCTACGGTTTTGTAACGTTGGGTTTTTAAAAAAATGTTCTTTTTTTTAAAAACCTTTTTATTTATTTATTACATGAATTCTTTTGAAAACATATAACAACAAATTTACATATACAATTCATATACGTTGAAATAGTATATGGAGCTTGCTACATCGATGTTAACTATACCTAGGTGAAGCTAAGACTAATGCTTGAACACGGCTCTAACCCTAAAGAAAACTATGCTTAATTTGCTATTCTAAGATTTCTATTACTAACATAAGCATAATTATTCATTACAGTTACAATAATTCGTTATATAACTTATATACACTGATAAAACAAAACCACTAATCACCCTACACTTAATATAATCCTATTTATTTTTATTCATAAAACAACTTACGTAACGAAAGAAAAAACAAATGAATCCGTGTAACTTCCTTGTGTAAATGTTAATTATGCAGAACAGCATAGTTCTTAGGATTAAAGTGTTTTAAATTTCAACAGGTAAAGTTTTAAAGAGAGAATTTTATTCGCTGAAATAATCCTTTTACTACAGTCTTAGATTTATAATTTACAACCTTAAATTATACATAATGAATATAAACTTTAAACATTCAAGTTTATCTTCATTGTTAAAAACAATTTCTTTATTCACAATTGGATTCTACAACAAAATGCTGTAGAATGTACAATGAAAAGGCAGAAAAATACTTGTAAAATAAAGTTTGTTGTCCACCATTTTGAAATTAAGAGATATTAAAAAATTGTAAATGCAAAAATCTGAACTTTTGAAAGACCTTTATTTGATGTCCGTTCAAACATACATTGCAAATACTTAGATAATGATTTTTTTTGTACTTAACGATTTGTGACTTTTAATATCACTGCGCCTAGTAAAATGTGAAATATGTGTGGGATAAAACAATGTTCTCTTATATATAAAAGGGTTTGTCATGTTAAAATGTACTATTTGTCATTTATTAATTTAATTTTATGGAGTATATTATTTTGGAAGTCGTAAAATTTTTTAGTGGTTTTAATACGCTTCTGTTCAAGAAGTCAATTAATTATAAATATATGTTTGTCAGTAATTTATAAAAATTCAAATTCACAGAATGATCATAGTAAAATAAAATGACATTTGTAAACTCTAGAATATTTCCATATTCTTACCCTTAATGAACTGGAGTACAGATACTTCTAATGCATGAAACTCATGCATTAGAAGATGTACCTGTATTAGGGACTGAATATGGAATAAAAGAGTTGACTATTTAAATAGTTATTGCGTTATTGTTATAGGAAGGGAGTGTTTAC
>CAUPSG010000379.1:0-76248 GCA_963513935.1 Aphrophora alni
ATGTGTTGTTTTACCCCTCTATCCTCAGTGATTGCTTTCTATTCACTAAGAGGCAATTAGAATGTAGAAACCCCTATTAAGAAGCCTATTAGAAAGATGACTCTTTCTTTATAACATAACTTGATGTATCAGATTATGGTGTGGTAATACAGTTTGGAATTTTTTAAGTAAATGGTCTTTATTTCATTAAAAGAAAGACTTTTTGTGTGATATATATTTGTATTATATGAACTCACTATTATATTTTATGGTTATGGGGAAAATAGTAATAGTGGGTGACCTATATTAGGCACTACGTTTCTAAATCAGGTCTGCAGTTCGCTCATCACTTGAATAATAATAGTACTTAACCCTGTCCAGCCAATCATTACACTTGCGCACCAGCTTTGAATATGATTTAGAAAGACACTAACCGAACACAAATTAAAAAAATAACACTAGACACATTTCAACCCTAGTTTTACCCTGTTGTAAGCTTAAGCAATCTACAAAACAAATAAAAAATGACAGTAATGTTATTAAACCCTAGCTCTAGTTCTAGTTAAAACATTACTTGAATTTAACTTTAAAAAATAAGAAAATTTGCCTCTGTAAAATCCTTCAATTTGTGAATTTTTAAAACATTAAGTGTCTTTAGTTCTTAAAAGGTTGGTGATATAAAAAAATACCCAACTATATTAAGTTTTAAATTAATGCGATATATCTAAAATCGCTATAAAAAAGGCGGTTCCTATTAGAAAATTATGAACTGGCCACCATATTAGATAAATGGTAGATGTCATAAAAAATTTGCTAACACCTCTAGTTTTAACTCAAATAACCTACGAGTTACCTTTTATATTTTCGTTGTAACTTGTGTACTTATGGAATAAAACAGCGGTCACACATGTTTCAATCACCCCTGTGTCTTACTTTCAAAACATCACTGCCAACATAACAACACAAATATTAAATAAGAAAGATACTTGTTCCAACTGTTTTACAAACTGTAACCACGTGGTCCTGGTTGAACATCTGTTTAGCACCAATCAAAAGAATGTGTGGACTTTACATTAATTTTGAAATCAATAGATTATCAAGTATAAAATTTAAACACTGAGAGATAACACAGATGATCTTTGCAATTAACCTACTTTTGGATTAGATCTTTTCTTTTAGGTCTCTCTAGAGTGATTTAGACTCTTTAGTTTGAGATCTTAAAAAATAATTCGCTTTCATATTTTTTGAATTCTTTGATTTTGTGTCCGATTTACGTAGACTTGATCTTCATCAGTTACTCTTCAAATTCTTCACCGCACTTCTATCTTTAATAAATCATTTACATTTCCTTGCTGCAAATTATGGAATTGTGTTCCCAGTGGGATCAGAGAAAGTTCTAGTTTGTACACATTCAAAATGAAACTAAAGACACATTTGTTGAGTGAAGGGTGGAATTAGAGGGACTTTAAATTCCCCTTCCCTCTTCTTTTTCCACTTATGAAACACACAACCTGAAAGGTTGCGTTTAATATCGCTGGAGTGTATATGCTATTTTTTATTTATTTATGTGTATTTTCTGTGTCTGTATATATATTCTATTGCTGTAGTATTGTTAGTTACAATTTGTTTTTTTATTCCACAGTAGATTAATAATAGGCTTTAAAGTTTGAAGTTAATTTGTACATAATTATAAAACAGTGATTATTATTATTATAAGGTTTACTTGTTCAAATGTTCTTTTCAGTTAAAATATTTAGGGTCCGTAGGTAAAATCAAGGACCCTTATAATTTCACATACTTGTCTGTCCGTCTGTCTATTGTCTATCTGCAATTCACAATCACTCAACACAGACAAGACGATAAATCCTATACATTTCAATCTTTGCATTTATATTATTTATATTGTCCCACATATAGGAAAAATATAGCGGTAACAAAAAATGTCCTTGGGGTAAAATTAATCGAATAGAAAATTAAAATTTGTTGAAATATTATGTGCGAGGTATCAAATAAAACTATACGTTATTCTGATTGCGAATATGTAAGTATTTCGGTGAGAAACTTACTATTTCTGCGTTATGCGAATTTTAAAGTATCAGATATTATGTCCCCCTTTCTAACTTGAACATGGTGTGGCATAGATATCTGAAAAAAAATAATCATGTATTTCGAAATTACATTGCAGTGCGAAATCATTTACTATATATTGTATGACGAATACAACTTAATTTAACAACACAATAACAAATGAGTATAACGTAAAAGCAGTTTTTTTTTAAAGAAACAGTTCAATAACCATTAAAGGATGAATTGCATTTCCAACTCTTTCATTGATTTCTCTTTATTAGGATCCGTAGGTAAAACCAAGGACCCTTATAATTTCACTTAACGTGTCTGTCTATACAATTTAAATTGTCGGTTAAAACCTTCGACTTTATAAAAATAACTGTCCCTAGTCGTGTGATTTTATCACACGTTTGATCATTTTGTTATTATATTATGTAACATGTAATACTTTTTATTATTATTATTAATGTTGATCATAATAAAGTGCCAGATCACTATTATTAAAAATATATATATAATATCAATATTATGTTTTTAAATTATATATTAAGTATCAATTTCACTAATTTATTCTGTTTAGAGAGTACAATGAATTGTTTTTGTTTGTTATTTTGGTAGATTCAGTAGAAGAGGGAGGTACATACCCTCGACTGCGTCTGAATAAAGTGGATAGTTGAATTCATTTCTCTTGGCCAATCTTTTTTTTTTTTTTCAGATCCTGATGCTATTAGAGTTTTCAAGGGCTAGGAGTTTTATTGTGCTTTCTTTTCTTTCTTTTTAATCAGACGATGATGAGCAAAACAAACAAAAAAGAGAGAGAAAAAAAAATTACATTTGATTTTAAAGAAATCCTTGTAAATCTAAGTTATAACACAATAAACTATAGCATAGTACACCATAAATGACCTCTCATTTCAAGTAGTCATGAGGAACAGAATTTATTGCCTTCAATAGTCTAGAGTGAGAATTGTGTGAATTACTTTCTTTGTTCTGATTTCAATTGTGTTTAATTGATTTATTTAATCTAAATTTTGTCATTTGTTTATGTTTTAGATTACTAAAACGCAACCAAATCTCGTTAATAGATGATGAAGCGTTTGCCAATATGACGTCACTACGAGTCTTGTAAGTGTTTTGGAATGTTTCTTTCACATAATGTATGCAATTTGCTTTTTATTTGTTTCAGTTGCAATTTTCTTCTTGTAAACCGTAACTATTTATTTTTATTTGTAAATTTATCTTATGGTGATAGAATTCGCGAAGAAACGTGTAAATTTTCAGGACATGTTTTATTGCTAAAAATAAAGAAAACGTTCATGTAAACATAGATCCTTAAAGTCTTGTTTCCTGTCTGTCAGCCATATTTTCTTTTTACAAATGAATATTATAACTTTTATAATAAATAAGATATTGTTTAGATTTTGTAAACACGGACATTTTACGTTACGTTTTACAATTAATTGTAACTTAAACAAAAACATTTTTATGTATATTTTTTAATTGGCAGACTTCTAAATTATTTAACGTAGAATATCTCGAAAACCTTTTACAGTACAAATTTAACAAAAAACAAAATATTTTCTACTTTTAACGACAAACAAAATGGTATTTTTTTTTCTGAAAGGCTACTAGTTATTAACAAGAAATTAAACATTTAATCTCGTGGTAATTTTCTAAAACAGCAAGGATAGCCTAAAAACAAACATTTTCGCATTCTGATAATTTTATCTCCAAATCTTTTTATTTCAGACCTTCTGATTAAATGAATCATTAGAGTAAAGATTCAGAAAACGTCAAACCAAACCAAAAATTAATTTAATAATGAGTAACATAATTTTACTCTTTTCAAGAAAGTTAATTTTTAATTTTTGTTAATAACTCGATGATAGTTTGGCATACAGAAAAACTAAACATAACTTTTGTCGTTCAAAGAGAGAAATTAATCTCTTATATATTTTCTTAAGTTAAGGGTTTTCCAGATATTAAATTAAATGGACCTATGTTTATATGGACTAAATCAATAAAATAATACCTTTTTTTAAATATGAATTGCCATTCAAATTTTCAATTTGAATCTGAAAACCATTGTCTATTGAAAGTTCTTTTATAAGTAAATTTTATTTGAAAATGTTCGATTTTTAAATTTTTTATTTCATTGTTTTAAACCACACAACCAATTTTTACTTAGTTTATAATTTAATATTTCTTTTAATGCAATGATCAGCCAAATTGTAAAAGGATTGCATTTTCTATCATAATTTAAACATTCCCTTTTCTTGGGTAAAAAAAATTCAAAATAGGCTACACACATTGCAATGAGACTAATTTAAATTGTTTTAAGGTTCTTCAAACAAAAATTATTTTCCTTAGTTTTTTCGGAATTAAAAAATCTATAAACTTATTTAAGTAACTGCTTTAATGCGTCATCTTTTATTTTAAGGACTAAAATAAGTATTTTTTTAATCATAAAATCAGAAAATTCGCTTAAAATCTAAATTTTGATTCTTTTTAAATGTTCAATTTGGTAAAGATCGGGGGTCACAATCCCTTATTTAAAAGTTGGTTATACAAATATATTTCTGAAAATCATCATCCAAATTTTATATTCTAAGTAACCAAGCTCTCCAAGCTATTTTAGAAATCAATTTGTGTATTAAAAGTTGAGATCAGTCTAGAAGAGATTCAAATATCCATTAATATACAGGGGTGGTTGAAACACGTTTGACCGCTGTTTTATTCCATAAGTACAAAAGTTTCAAAAAAATTTTAATGTAACTTCAGAAATTTTTAGTTAAAACTAGAGTTATACCAATTTTTTTCATTTTACTTGCCAGTTTACCAATACGGAGCTCAGCTCTCAATTTTCTTATTGGAACCCTGAAAAATACCCAAGAATAAAAAAGTCTTTTCTAAATGTTGTTTTATTCAAAATTGCCATAAAAAACTAGGGTTCCAATATTAAAAAATATTTCTGGTCGCCATATAGAATAATGGCGGGTGATGTGCAAATTTCGTAATAGCCTACTTCTATTTTTAATTCAAAAAACCATAGGGTTTTTATTGTTAAAGTTTCATTGTAAGTTTTGAATTTATTAAATAAAACAAGTGGCAACATTTATTTTAAATTTATATATTGACTAATTTTAAGTTATTGCATTACTGAAGTTGGTAAAACTGAATTAAGTTCTGAATTTTGAAAGGTATGTTCCCCAATTTTCAACTTACTAAACTAAAAATGATCAATTAGGTCAATGATATGATAATCTTTAAATTAAAAATGGTTAATTTTTTTAATTATTTAAGTTATTCTTTGTATAACCTACTGTAATTGATGTGTCCGCAATTATAAAATCAAAAAGCAACTGAAAAGCGTTGATTTGATTAAAATCTAAAATGACAATTTTAACAGTGCGACAATAAAAACTCTCAAATTAATTTCATTTGCATCGAAAAATATGGAAATTCTGAATCAATCGTTCTACTGAAGAGTTTTATTTTTAATAAATTTCAAAAGTAGAAATAACTTTTGTTTATCAAAATAATTTCTATTTTTGAAATGTAGCTTAATTATTATTTATATTTTAGACAAGACATTGTTGAAACGTGTTTGTAATTCAGTTTTGTTCAATGTTTCAGAGAGTTGGATGACAATTTACTGACATTAATCCCTCCTGCGCTGACAAAACTTACTGCTCTTCAAGAATTGTAAGTTTTCTTTCTCAACTCCTAATAACATATGTTTAATCCTAATGAAATTGTAGAATCTCTCATTGTACTATTTGTAAACTTTATAAGTTTATAAATAAAGTTTGTAAACCCACTTTATTAGCAAAGACTTAAATTTACATTTTTACAATAACTTTAGTAAAATACTGATTCTACTATGTAAGATATAAAACACACTTTTTAAATCAAAACAATTATTTGTATAAAGGAATAGCATAAAGTTCTGCAAGTTTTAAAGTATGAAAAATGTAACCTCTACTGAGTCAATACTACTGTTTGGTGCATCATGTTGTGTCGAAAGGTGTACTTATTCAGGCATATCTTTTTTTATTATTATTATTAAGACTGGGGAGAGTGTTTTATAAAACCTCCTGCACTGCGACCTAGTTAGATCTTTTGTGCCCCCCTCTTGTTGGACTAAGGAGAGATCTATGTCTTTGACAAAATTGATCAGACCCCTGGTCGGGAGGATTAGTAATTCTTCTTCCGAAATGAAGATAAGTTCTAGAAATTTATGTCTTTTTTGGCGTAAGGCCGGGCACTCCATGATGATGTGTTCCATGCGTTCCACCTCTTCACCACAGTACCTGCAAGTATCATCGTCCACCAGGCCCATCTTACTTAAGTAATACCTGCAATGGATATGTCCTGTTAGTATATCAGCCATATCTTAGTTGTGAATGCAACGGTTGCTTATATAGTGACCTGAAAATACGATATTGAGGATGTAGTTTCCCATTATTTCCCATAATTCTCATATCGTTCTATAGTGTTTGTTTACATGTGATGAAATTTACTAATAAAGAAAAATAAGATTTACTAAAACTAATGCAGAGTGAAAGTTTTTGTAAATACTATTCCTAATTATTATTATAATACCCTTTAGAGGTTCAATTGTAGTGAGTAAGTGTGTAAGTATTCCTGAGGTATCCTGTCTGGTACTACATCTTTCTTCATGTAGTCTTGGGTTAGATCCTTCTCTTTATCTTTTCAATCAGTTCTAACCAACTTTTATTCTCTCTGACTGATACTATTAGAGTCTTTGAGGGTTAGATTATATAGGGTTGGGGTTAGCTCCAGGCACCGTGACCATTGGTCTATGTGCAACAAAGCTTCCTAATTCTAACCCAGCAAGTTAGACTTTTTTCATGAATATCAGTAGTACACTCACTAGTTCATCCAAGGAGAGTTCGCTAAGAGTTGAGAAACCAAAAGCCCCAATCCTCTTATTGCCAAGGGCTTCACAATCAGATTACATAGCCTGCGGGTCTCCTTTCACATACTGCAGAGTCTACACACATTTTCGTCATGGTAAGTGCGTCCACAGACCACAGTGTCCAGTGATTTGTCCGAGTTGTCCCCTACCCAAGGTCAGTGTTGTCCTTCCAGGACAGCTTAGAGAATATTCTCTCAGTAGTAACTTACTATGAAACGCCCCTCGAGGCCATCCCATCACTTCTGGTGTTTTCTTTGAATGACCATCTTTGCCAGACACATAGGTATTTCTACTGCTTGCTCAAGTCCTATAAACACTGAAGCGGAGCCCCGTTTAGCCAAACTATCCTTCGTTTCCTTCAACTCCCATCTGTCCCAGTACCCAATGCAAAGTTCAGAGACAAAGCATTAAGGTTCTCTCAGCATTTGCAGACCAAAGGGTATTTTATAGTGATGCATTCAATTGCATTAATTACCACCTGACTGTCAGTGCAGATGTGGATGTAGGTTTTGTAAACAATGTCGAGGGTTAGAAGTCTTTTCTTCCGATTTTTTTAAAGACGATCATGATCAAGAAGTCTTTAAACAACCCCCCGCCCCAAACTAAAAAACTATAATAATAATAATAAGAGAGATATTTAAAATATATTTTGAGAAATATTATTATTGACTATTCGTGTATATTGGTCATAATTAAATAATTGCTTTCAAGATTAGCCTACACCCTATGCAGGTCTCCAGTGCTGCATAGTATACATTTTAAAATCCACAGAACATACTTAAAGACTTCCAATAAATTTTACTTGCGTACATAAATTATTAAAACTTAAGTGTTTATTTTTATTTTCTTATGTACATTTATTGTGAATGGTCAAACAATTTATGGTGAGTTTTTTCATGGAAATCTGTTTTAATTTACACTGTGTCCAAAAAATTGCTTTTTGGAATGATGTTTGCCTGTTTATTTAGCTGCACATCATCTCTGCACTGCTCTACAGCACAAATAAGTGCAGAATTATTGTTACTTGGATATATTTTGACCACATGTGGAGGATTTTTTTAAAATTTGTTTCTTAACTCAAAATATTATTATGTTGGTTGCTCCAATAAGACCTAAATTCTGATTTTCTCTAAGACAGTTTCACAATGGAACTAATGTATTCTTTGGTTGAATAACTATCAAATAATGTTTCAAAATAACATATAGTGATGTTTTAAAAAAAAGTTGGTTAAACTACTAATTCTGATGAGAACTTGTGAGCGATATTCACTCCTTGAACCAAAGAAATAATGTAGTAAAGAGTTTCCACAATGTGTTTAGTGAGGTACATGTATTAAGGAAACAAAAATGGAAACTGTTACTTAGTTTAAGGTCTTTAAAGAATACTTTAAGGAAGAATAACAACCATAGAAATATGTTAGAGTTGCTGTTTTAATTGTCTAAGATTCATAGAAACTTCATGTATTTTCTAAGATGATGTTTAAGTGGAGTAAATTATACAAAAACTCTAAAGTAATAAAACAAACGTTCAATGAAATTTAAAACATCGCTACTTAAATCATCTGGAAATCATTCAACTGAATTTACAATAATTGTGTATTTTTTTTGTGATGACATTGAAAACAGAATCTTGAGGCAAAGGAAATCAAAACTTTCTGAAGATCAAAGTTTTTCCAGGGTTTGTTCTATACAAATTGAAAACTTTTAACAAAGCCTAGGCTGGTAGTAATTAAGATTTCGTATTTGAAATTTCTCGCATTATTTAAAAAAAATTAAGCTGTATTTAAAACCATAAGTCTTTTGTATTTTTAAAGATGTTTCTGTAAAAGGGAATAAGCATTTTTATGTTAACCTTGAAATGAGTAAAGCTTCAGTTAAATTGTTTTCATTATACAATTCAGGTGAACCCGAGGATGAAATGGGAGGTTGGAACTCGCAATACAGTACTTCTAATCCTTGAATAACAGAAAAAGAAAAATAGATTGTTTTTAAATTGTAATAACTTAGCGTTACGTACTTTCTGAACACAACTGGTACTAAACATTGGTTTTAAATCAGTTGTTTAGGATACAGTTCATTTCACAAACAGATGAGACAGCCTCAAAAGTTTACTGAAAATTAATATTTACTAAAAACATTTTATGATCAAGTTTTTGAACAATCACATACCATTTTTCAAACTGTGTTCATCAGAAGTTTAAAGCCACTGTATTATTTATTTATACCTAATATTATATCATTGCATTCCATCAATGGAAATTCACTTTTTTATGAAATACTGGTAGGCCTTGTCTAATTTAAAATCTAAGATCGTAATTCTTAAAATATATGTATTATATTTGACTAAAAAACACATTTCAAAGTTTATGTAAATAAAAAAACGCCCGTTTAAACCGGTTTCTATTCTGAACGTCTTGAAGTAATACCGTTGTTAGTTCAATAACCTAACTTGAATATCTTACAAAGTAACCGCAATGTTCAATAGAATATCTTAGTGAACAATATAGGAATTATGAATGCATATGTAAATCAGTTACAGATAATATAGAAAGAGGTTTGGACTGTTGCCAATATAATGCAGCAGTAGCATTTGTCAATGGAAATATTTCATCATAAATTCTGACTAAGTATTTTGCTTTCAATACAGTTCTAATGGTACTTCTTCTTTAGTACACATATTTATTCCTTATTTTATAATTCTACCATGATTTTTTAGAACATAAATATTTAGATTTCTTTTGATTTTAATAAATATTTCGTACAATAGGTGTTTATAAATTCATGTATAGCAGTAACAGGGATTAAATATGTTGATTTTCTTTGATATGAACCTTGTCATTTTATAACATTAATGTTAGTTATGTTACATAGAGGATGAATTTGTAAAAAGTAGTAGTTATTGGTGTAGATAACCTGAATAAACCAAAAGTTCGAAAGAACATTTATCTAGTAATTAGATGTTCAATAATAGTCTACGTTAGGATTAAGTGAGCACTGTGGTGAATGTAAACAATTTAAAACACTGAAACCCCTACTACAAGTTTGGTACAATAAAACACACACACACACACACACCCCCACACACATACACACATGCAAATAAACTAAAATAAATTATTATTTTATCCTTATTCTTCTACACAAGGACAGGGACAAGGGCAGGGATATGTACCATTAGCCGCTTTCACCTAAGTCATGGATGTGGTTCTACTTTGAAAGACCGATCTGAAATGGGGTGGAGGGGAGAATATGGCAGTTTAGTTTTTAAAATTTTATATTTTATATTTTGTTAGTATAATTTCAGATCCCTCCGATGATGGAAGTTGATTTCCGAAATATACATCAGGAAACTATAATAATATTGGGCAAATAAATATTTTATTTAAGTTTTTTGTGTTTGTGTGTGTGCTACCAAACTTGTGCTAGGGATTTCATTGTTAGTAATAAATTCCATTGACATCTGTGTTTTGTTTTTTTCTAAAGATAAATTTTCTAAAACACTTCTTCAGATATATGATCCAATTTTCTATTATTGTTTTTAACATTGCATTTAACCTCTACATGTATAAATACAGCTCTCTGTCTGTTTGCTTATCTCTCTTAAACTTATAAACTCAAAAACAGCTGTTCACATTTTTATACAATTTCCTTTATAATTACGTTATTTGATTCGGTTTTAGTCTACATTTGATTAAAATTAGTTCAATTGTTTCTAAGTTATAACACAATTTCTCTGAAAGGGAGAAAACCATCACGAAAACCAAAATTTGTGACTTACTTTACAAATTTTCTTTAAAATTTACAGTGACAACATATATTTTTTCAATAACAAATATGGTATGTAATTAGGATGCTCTTTGAAAATTAAAACTTTTTTTGAAATTGGTGTAATAGTTTCAGGGTATCTTTTTTTTCTGCGGAAAAGTTAGAAATCCATATTTTTTTACACGAGCAATAAATTTTCTTACAATATTCTACTGCAACATGTCTATAACAGTGACAAATAGATATATAATTTGAATGTTAAATGGAACCGAATACATTTTTGAAATCGGTTTAGTAGTTCCCGAGGTATAACTATTACAAATATAGATATACGTCACGTATAAGTAACGCTTGGGTTGAATTCAGCAGACCAATGTCACATATATTTTATGTACGCACTACTTTGATTACAGGTCTCTCTCATTTCCTCTAGGTCTATTTTATCGAACACAATTTTTGTACCTCACTCGAACTGTAGGGATATGTGACACATCTGTATCGCTTGGTCGGAGTGAGGCTAATGTCCCATATTTGTGATTTTGATCGAAGTCATAAAATATATACTCAACACACTGTAGACAATTTGCTATAGACCAACATCACATGTGACATATATTTTTTAAAATTTCACCCTCCTTTGAGAGCTTGATTTATGGGTATTGTGTATTAAAGTGTTTGAAATTAATAATAGCACAGAAAACATCTGCAAAAGTTTCGGTCTATGGACAAGTTTAGAACAAACTAGTCTGTCTATTGTTATGTTACAAATCTTGGTCTACTATAAAATTCCAAGCTTCACATATGTGACGCTGGTACACAACTTGTTCAAATAGATTATTCTATTTATTTAAAGCATTTTCTTAAAATTTTCAGTGTCATCATAAGTATTGTTGTTGACAACATTCATTGCTGTGATTTCAATGCTAATTGGAAATGAAAACATTTATTAATCGGTGTAGTAGTTTTTTTTGCTGAAAAGTAAAAAAATCTAGATTTTCTGCAACATTTAAAAAAATTCAGTGACAATATAAAATATGTAGTATCAGTGACGAAATTTGTATACGATTTAAATGCTAATTTGAAATTAAAACTTGTATAAATTGATGGAGAAGTTCTCAATTAACAAAGTACCTTTTTTTTTTTTAGCGATTAAGAGGAAATCTCTATTCTCTCATATATTTTTAACATTTCAGCGACAACATTCATTTCATCAATAACAAAGAATTGAAATAAAATAAAACATTATTTAGATTTATAAAAATATTTAAGGTTTCATAATAGATAGTTGTAGTTTGTATGCTGATGTATTTTAATTTGAGCGATGCAACTCACATCAACCAATGTGAGTCGTGTTAATCTGGTGAGCACCCACTTCTCACATGAACACAGGGCATGTTTGCATGCAAGTTCTAGCTGCAATCTGTACCAACTAGCTTTAACGTAAAACTAAAAATATTGTGTACAATATGCCTTCAGATAGAAAGATTTTTGTGTTATGTCTTCAAAGACTAAATAATGCAAATCGAGTATTTCACATGGGTGGAGCTGAAAGTAAATGCACACAAAGCCCCAATTCAACACAGGCAGACCTGCGGATAAAAATATTATAGTTATAAAAAGTTATATTTTTACACAATATGATTTCAAAATAACATACGATTAACGTTTATTTTAATCCCAATATCTTTAAAACCTATTTTTTATGAGTTGTAACTGTTTAAAGATAATAGATTAGTAAACAGGGTTAGACTAGGAAATTTAATAGTTATATGCAAATAGGGATGTAAAGTAAATATAAATAATAATTAAAAGAACATTGCATTTAAATAAACATAACTAATACAGGAAAATTTCTCATAAACAAAAATTCACTATTTATATGTGATATATCTCTGAAAATGTGACACATTTAGCCCAGGAAATTGTAAACATACCTCATGTATGAATCCAAAAATCGTCATGATAATTTATTTATGTTTATTAATGGAAGATGTGTACGTGTACATGATTAGTTAAATAAGTATAGACTCAAGTTAGAGTGATATGATAATAATATGGAGTAGTAACTAATAAATACAACTGTAGAATATGAGAAGTGAAGTTATTTGTGTAACAGCGGCTATGATGAATTTAGACCAATGTTTTTAATCAATGAATAATATAGGGAACAGCTGAGAGCGATGTGGTTGATTGAAATGTTTTGATATAGAAATTAATGTTTCTAATCGAGATAAATATAAAAATTTATAGAGAAATTAGAAAATACTGTGTTCTGAGTGGATTAAAAAAGTGCATTGTGGTTACAGTAACCCCCTGATAATCGCAAGAAGTTATGAGAAAACCAAATTTGATAGGACTCTACTTAGAAAGTGGTTGACGGGAGAGAAAATGACGCCAAGTGTAGAAAGAAAAAAACATTATAGGAATTTTTTTTTGTTTTTCATGAAACTACTACAGTTTTTAAGTAGAGTCAATGTTTTGAATTTCATCGAATACCCATCAAAGTAGTAAGAGTTTAAATTATAAAATATGTTGAAATCAAGGTAAAAAAGTTTATCTTATATAAATAAAGCCAATGTATAAAATGTCAAACAATAACGAAATAATTTGCTATAAATATTAAAATTACAATGTTGAAAAATAATTTACTTTAGTTTGAACATTAAAGAATTAAAATTGAAATAATAATAAATTTCAATAAAAACTTTTATATCATAAGACATCATAGTTTAATGATTCCATGTTTAGTTATAAGTATTTAAAAATTAAGTTTTATACCGGGTGTTTCAGAACACATGGACACTATCTGTAGCGCCTAAACGAAAACAGATAAAAATTTCCTTCCAATTAGAACCCCCCTTTTTAGACCCCAAAGAATTCAGGAAAATTATTTTCGACGCTCCTCAATGACCCAAATGAGCACTTTTGGGGGGCAGGGTTTTTGGAAAATTTTCAAATGGAAACATAAGTCGAGTGATACCTCATTTTAAAGGTCTCTCTCTCTTTTCTGAACATTTTGGAGTAAAAACAAATTTGTTATCTTTTCATTACTGTACACGGTATGACGAAATATATATATTTTTAGTTATTACCGGGAAATGTGACTGCCAGCTCCCTAACAAAGATAGGGCAACCAATTTTTTTTCTAATAACACACGCTTTCAGGAGATATGGGGTAGTATGGACTTCTATGTATTTTTCAAATTTTTAATAAATTTCAAACTTTAATAACTTTTATAGAGTAAATAGTAAAAAAATTCAAATAGAAATCTAGATTGAAAATTGTACCATTTGAGAGACCTTTTGAAAACAAACATTTTTTTTTATTGAAACTTTTGTTCTACCTTGCACCATTGAATAATTGTAAAAAAATGGCATTTTATTGGTTGAAATTAAAATATATATATTTCGTCAAACTCTGTACAATAATGAAAAGATAACTTTTTTCTTTCTCCAAAATGTTCAGAAAAGAGAGACCTTTAAAATGAGGTATCACACGACCTATGTTTCTATTTGAAATTTTTCCAAAAACATCACCCTGTCCCCCCAAAAGTGCCCTTTTGGGTTATTGAGGAGCGTCGAAAATAATTTTCCTGAATTCTTTGGGGTCGAAAAAGGGGGTTTCTAATTGGAAGGAAATTTTTATCTGGTTTCGTTTAGGCGCTACAGATAGTGTCCATGTGGTCTGAAACACCCCGTATACACATCAGAATAACCCGAAATAGAGTCATAAATAAATAGTCAAATTAAAATTTGTGTAAAGAAAAATAAAAACAATTTGTAAATTAACAAAAATAAATAATATTGTATTGTAAATGTTGGTATATTGATTTGTTTATTTAATTTGATTTTCAGATTAAGGTTATTTTAAACATCTTCATAATTTGATACATCAATTTAATATAATTATACATCCAATTTGGTAGCTTTCAATTGACATTTTTATAAAAGAAGTTTGTTTAAAAGGAAATTTAATTTTTATGTTTATATTTTTGTCTTTGCAGAAATACCGTGAGCTCCCCGATTCATTTAAATACTTACAATATTGGCGCTCCAACGTGAGGCATTGTAATAAGAATAAATAATTATAAAGCATCACTTTTTTATAGAGAAAAACTTTATTTTAGAGGTTCAAACTCTTTTTGTATCAAAATATCTACAACTGTGTATTTTAAAACACTATTAAATAGTAGCCAACAAATCGTTGAGTGTTAACTACCATTTAGTTAGAATAAAATTTAATCACGATATCCAGTGAAGATTTATCTATGTTGACTTTAAGCTGACATCTGAGTAGGATTAACGAGAGATTATAATGTACAGAAGACTGAGGACTTTCACCTCTTATTAGTTTCCAAGTTGTTTTAATTATTAGATTATGTTTTAATTGAATGTTGTATTCGTGGATTTCAAATACTATAATATCGAACAAGATAGTCTGTTGCAAGATAATTCGCTCTAAAAATGTATCTTCTGTTTTTTTTAATGTATACATTCAATCTTAACTTACTAATTGGTTTTATATTTACATATGGCTTCTATTTTCTTCACTCTTGTCTGCCAGTCATCTCTAACAGGCTTTACAGGTTTTTTTTTCTTTTTTACTACCTTACTTATAATTTTTCATTCAACTGGTAAAGCAAATAGGCTAATAACAATGAACATAAATTTTAAATCATGTTAATAATTGCTAAATTACAAGTGATTATAAAAAATAATCACTTCTTTGTTTAGTTTTTCCAGGTGTACAATAATTATTTGACTTGATACAGGACTTGATAGCGAGAGTTGATTTATATTCTTGAAACGTTGTGTGTTAGTTTTTATATTTATTTATTACAATAACCACGTGATGGCATACTCAGTTCAATGCCAGATAGCTTGTCGGATAATTAATGCAGTGTTAGTAATGTCCCTCCCCCACCTTAACTTTTATATGAACTTAAATAAAGCAAAACCCTTTTCGGACTGTCAACTAGATCACGGGAATTTTTTTTATGATTGTTTGGAATTTTGCAGCTCCAAATAAAGTAAGTAATTTTGGGGAGTACTAAAAATTTTCAAATGGGAACTCTCATCTTGTGAAAAATCGAATAAAATGAATATAAATACAGAATTAATGACGCTCAAAAAATATTTTTGGATGACCATAACCAACATAGCAGCACAAAATGTAATTGGTATTTTTTAATTATGAAATTGGTAAATATCTGAAATCAGAACACTAAACACTTTTTAAAATGTTCGATACTGAGAGTATAGTTTAACGTTGAACTGAATTTTAACTGTCCCCCAAAATTGTGGTACTCTTGAGCATACTTAAAATACAAAAATATATCCTGATCGTGTGACATAATAAATTTAATATTATTATATTATTGTGACAACACTAATGCCACCAATAAGTTTCACTTTTAACTTTATTAAAAATGTTATTTCAAAATGTGGATGACATTTTAAAAAATGTATTTTTACAGTAAGTATGAATTGCTTTTTGTATTCACAATTAGTTTGTTGTGATTCTTTAGATTAGGTGTTCAAACGAAATGTAACTAACCGTAAAAACACAATACAATGTTTTGAAAATGTCATACACATTTTGAAATAACATTTTTAATACTGTTAAAAGTGAAATTCGTTGATGGCATTAATTTTGTTTTGAAAAGGAATTTAATCTGACACGTGATGTAGTTCTTTTTTTAAATTTTAAATGTGCCTAAAAGTACCACTTTTGAGGCACAGGTAAAATTCAGTTCAACGTTAAATGCTTCTCTCAGATTAGTCTAAGAAACATTTTTTAAACTGTTTAGTGTTCTTATTTCACATTTTTAACGATTTTATAATTAAAAGTCTCAAATACATTTTGTAACACCATTTTGACTATGGTCATCCAAAAAATATTTCGTAAGAACTATTAATTTTGTCTTTTTATGCCCAATAATTTGTAATTTGACATGTCACAAGATGCTGGTCCTATTTGAAAATGTTGAGTACCGCAAAATTTTCCGTTTTAAGGGGGGGCTCAAAATTCCAAACTATCATAAAAAAAAACTTCAGCTAACCTTGTTTGTCTCTATAGAAAGGGTTTGTCTCTATTCGTAGGAAAGTTTAAGTAAAGGGCTAAGGGCATTACTAACACATTATATACTTAGAAACATAGTCGGTACACCAATGAAATTAACAAATATAAATAACACTTAAAACATAGATATAGAAGACACATCAATTAATTCACTTGTCATAGTAAAAACTCAAAAAACCCATGGAATAAAATACACAAATTTTAAACAAATATCCTCAACAAAATCAGGGCAAGCAGGAAATTAGGCATCAACTGAATGAAATTTGTTTTATTCTATTATCTATTATTTATAAAATGATTTATAGCTATTAACATATTTATACGAAAAGTGTAGGCTGTGATAATAAATGTTTAAAAATTAAAATGTTAAAATCGTTTATATCAAGGGGCTATTCTGTCCTTCAAGAATTTAACATTTAATACAGTACATTGAATTTTAATAAAAAAGAACCGATATAACTTGGGGGTGTTTTAGTCAATACAAGATATTTTATTTTTATTTATAACTTTTGACCTACAGAAAATATAAAAATAATTACATATCAGTTACATAGTTATAAATGTTTTTATCTAAGACACAAAGGGACAGAAGTTCAGAAAATTAAGAATTTTCGGGAATATGTTTATTGGAACTTTTTTTACAAATTTTAACATAAGCAACCTGCTCCCGGAGTTGATCCATCTTTTTCAGACACACTCTGTATAGTGAGAAAAATGTTTAGAATTGTTTTTAAAGTAGCAAAAGTAAATTCAAAATTGTTTCTAGAAAATTTATAAAATAAAGAAATAGTTTACAATTGAATTCTAAATTATTAATAATGAACTCTTGTAATTCTTTACAGGTCTGTGTCTGGTAATCGCATAAAGTACATCCCTAGTGGTATCCTTCAGCAGTCTCAAGGTTTGGCGTTACTTGAACTAAAAGGAAATCCTTTGGTGGGAGTTGATCCTCACGCCTTTTCATTCCTTCCAAAACTTCGAAAATTGTAAGAAAATTTGGTTTCACTATTATCTTTTCAAAATGTAAAATATTTTAACACTAAGTTGTAATATTGGTTAAACTTTCAATAAAAAATAATGGGCACTAGTTTTAAATTTGTTGCAATGTTAATAAAGGAACAGTCATTTTATAGACATCGTGAAACACTTAATATATTGGTAATATAATTCTCCTAAAAAAAAATTATTTTATAACAATTATAATTTAATATTTCGCAATAAAAAATAAACCATGATCTGCATGATTACAACGTTTAATATTAATTCTTAATGATCTATTCATTATTGTATGAAGGTATTTTGTTCAGCAGTGAAACATATATTTAACTCTGACACATAAACTCTAAAATGTACAGCAACTTCTCAAAATCCAACATATCTTCTTTATTTATCAACATACTCATTGACTTCCATGCATTTTTTTATATTGTTTCAACAGCTTCCATTTTCCATCTTCATAAAATTCTGCAACCAGTTTCTAGTAACGAGTTAGTAACACTGGCCGACAGTTTCTCGTCATTTTTAAAGTGCTACAAAGTATTTTTAACTGTAGATATAAGTACTAATCACTTGATGTAAGATCGAGCTTATAAAAAAGGTGATTTTAAATTACTATGCTAAATATTTCCATCATTAACAGTTTGATTTGTTACTTCAGTGGCAACATTATAACATTGGATAATAAACCATGTCTTTTGTTTCATATGGCTCATCTAAGTTTCTGTGGGGTTTCACTGAACATGTCACCTTTAATAATTGTTCCCATTCAATAATATTAATTCATAAAATCCCTTTCTTATCCCCAAAAATAATGGCCATGATTATCATAGTCTTGTTAAACTTCTTTGCTTTTGGATATAATAAATGTCATCATTTCATTGAATGCTGTTTTATCTCGATATTTAATTTTTCTTGTTGTTTAAAGGTGAAAAACCTCTCAGTTATTATCGCTTTATAAAAAAAAAAATTGTAGAAGAGAACATTTAAAAAAAACCTCTAGCAATAGTGTCAGGATTTGTTAAGAGAAATCTGATCGGAAAAATGAAATAAGGATCTAACTCAAAATTATATGATTAAAGGTGTAGTTCCCACCAGGATCCCTTGGTGTTGTCACACCTGTATTCCTATAGTGAGCACCTCAAGGTTAACTCAATATTTGTGTTGAGACCCAGGGTTTCATCTTCAGTGAGGAATAGCACATCCCCTTTATTTTCAACAAGCAGAAAAAATAATCTATTTGAAGCTATACATTTCTGTTTGTGTGTGTCAGAACATTTTCAGAACCCATCTGGTACACAGTTTTTGTCACTATGTCTTAAATTACTAATTATAAAATGTTAGGAAAATGAAAATACATTTCTGAATACGTATGTTGCCGATTTTTATGAATATATAGATTTATTTGTTCTATTAAATCATCTTCATTTACTATTCGACTAACGCTATGCTCTTCATCATGAATGTTCGTTCATACATTCCTAAACAAATGATACTTTTGCTAATGTTACTGTCATTTAATGTTTGGCCTATAAACCTCAACAAGTTGTTGTTTTTCATATAAACAATATATTCAGCAGCCCTGTTGTGTTTTACTAACACAATATCAAAACCCTATTTTCACAGCACAAATCTTACACTTGAAAAAATTATTTATCCATTGATTTTAAATCTCTAGCACACCCTAACAATCGCATTTCAAATACTGACAAAATAGTCAGTAGTTGGTTGTTAGGCTATGTTGTAGTAAACCACTGTTCATGCGTCATCTCAAAACAGCAATGATTTCAAAATACACTTTATTAACTCACCTCGTATCAATCTAGATTTTACTCTTTCCAGTATATTCAGGCTATTATTTTAAAATAAGTGAAAATATTCTTTATAAGATTAGCATTATCTTTTTTCAAATATTTAGTAAGGAAGGAGGGAAAACTGTTTTTTAAATTTTTATTTTAGATAAAGTACAGTAGTGGGGTTTAGAGTATATACTGGATATTACAACAATGAAAACAGGCCTAATTTTAATTGTAAAATATTTCATTTAAACTGGAAAAACTTTCAATGCAATATTAAGACTAATTTTGTCATTAGAGAAAATAAATATGAAAGAGAACAAAACAAATATTTTAAATAAAAAATTATATAGTACATAATAAAAAATTAGATGAGAATTAAATTGAGGTATGAAAAAAAGCAATTTAGAAAAATATTACCCTTTGGACTGGCATCTTGTTGGCTTATAAGACTTCTCTTCAGCTTAAAAAAAAACTACCTACAAGCCACAAAAATTCTGAATTCCATAACATTCCACATGCAATAGAAGTTTTAAATTCTGGACTAAATGTTGTAAAACATTGAGCAACAACAGTTATAGTAAAGTTTTTACATATATTAGTTGATAGCTGTTATCATGTTACTTACCAAGCCTGCAAGCCTGATCATTCAATGCAATACAAACAGATATTCTTATTATAATGCCCAAAATAATTTCTCTGGCGTTGTACGATATGTTAAATTATATTGGTAGATCAAGGAATCCTATCTAGTAAAGTAAGTTTGTTTAAAACAGTTGTTACACAGGTCTTATGAACCTGGTAATTGTATATACATCACTATTTTCTTGACATGTCTGGACTCTAACAGGATTGAGTAAATATTAAACCGTCTCCACTTGCTTGTGTAAATGTCTCGCCCCTTATGGGCTTGAAGGTGTAGATGTTTAAAGAAGCTTCCATATACTATGGTCATATTATTGACTTGGATCTTATAACATTTTCTTGTGAGATCAGGATTTGAAATTACATGTTTAACAACAACTTTGCTATTTGCCATCGTAGAGAGGTGGGGTTCGTAGTTGGTACCTTTACATGAAGAATTTAAATTTTCAAATTTATACCTAATGTGGTATTATAAATTGAATAACACACAAGATATGAACAAAATACTGTTTAATATAGCAACTAATTTGACATTTTCAATACAATTTTCCTGAAGATGGAGCTTACGCTTCGAAACGCGTAAGTGTATATAAAAAGAAGTCACCTGGCGGAAACCAAAGGTAATTTAATTATTATATAAATAAGTGACTTGGATAATATCAACATGATTCTTAAATTCAATGACTATGCATGGACAATATATTACAAGTTTCCTGAAGCTATGAAACTTGAAAATTATTTTAAAAAATGGAGGGTTAAATATTTTGTGATTACCAGATTTATCCTATACTTCTTATACTTCATATAATGTGTTGCACCATTGATCTTATAATCAATAAGCAGTTAAAAACAATGTGTAACATGGCCTCTTCCTGTTTGAAATTTAAATAAATTAGGTTCAAGGTGGCCGCTAAATATTGGGTGTGTTCCACACTTAATTTATACCATATGGATAAAGAACCATTATGTATAACCATTATATATTTAAAATATTACAGTTGTTAAAACTGCTTAAAATATTTTATTTTAACAACTATTTAAGCAAAAACCTAAATATTATTTGTGCAATATCATGATTTTATTAATTGTACTTAATATTTTGAAATAAATTAGAAAATATGCATACAATTGAAAACTGACAACAGGCCGAATATGTTTTGAATGATTAGTAAAATTTGTATAGTAATGTGTGTGGGGAGGGGTGTGAAGTACATTTCATAAGCTGTTAAAGTACACACTGAGTTTTCTATAAACACAAATGCACAGCACTTCAGAATCATGGTGGTTTATTTCTTTTTTTTGAGTTATTAAAATTATTCTACATCTTATTACATCATTTTTACACTTACAGCATGTTTAATGATAAAATAAATAAATAAATTTATTTTATAAATTGTTAATTGTATCACGATTTCATTGGGTGTCAATGTGTATTTTCAGAATCCTATCAGATGCTCGAGAACTAACAGAATTTCCAAGTTTGAACGGCACTTCAGCACTTGAAATTCTCCGATTGGATCGGGCTAGTCTCTACAGTGTTCCTTCCAGTCTTTGTAGGACATGTCCCAGATTGAAGAGCTTGTAAGATATAATTAAATTAACCTACAGGGTAAACAGTATTCATCCTGTATAGTGGATAATGCAAATCCATCGAGGGAATTTATGGTTATGCTGAGAATTATCCCGAGAGATTATATTGTAATTCAGTTGCCCTGATTGTATAACCCGTGGCTAGTGCTATGCCTTTGGGAATCTAAAGTTTAATGGTGATAATATAAAGCTAGGCAATGAATTTGAATATGACAATCGTTTATTTAGAACAATAAAATTGTAGATAAGTTCATCTCAGTAATCGACATCTTCAAATTGCAAAAACAAATTACGGTATCTTAAATTTAATAAATTTGTGGCTACATATGAATAATGTACTTTGAAATTAATATTTTATAAAAACATTTAAATCTTAAAGTCATTTTATCTTTTATAGTATATTTCTTTATTATTCTTTTTAAAGATTTTTTTATTACTTGTTGACTAAACTAATTCATTTGAATAATTTTAAAATGATTTGGTTAACAAAGCTTTATATGAAATTTTTTTTTCAAGTGCTAATCCTAAAAGATTATTAGGAATTTTAAAATTTAACAGTAAATTTGTTACAGACAGGGAAGTTGCTCTAATCAATATTAATATAAAAAGGAATGCACACTACAACATAAAAAAAAATCAAACAAGAATTATTTAGTTTAATCCTTATTCTGGTTTAAAAGTTATTTGATAATGATAGATTGTTCATATTATTAATATGGTTTAATCAGACTTGTGACATTTGAATATGTACAAACTAATACACGATGTGTAGAAAATGAATACACAATGTTTCGAGATTATAAATTAATTCTTGTTATCAAATGTGAAACTAGAATATGAAAAACACCTAGTAGTCTAGGGCCTGAGTTAAGCTTGAGTTTTTTCTTAGATTATAAATTTAATTTCAGTTTCCAACATGGTCCTAGGCTAATAGGCTATGTTGGTGATATTCTTCTTTTTTGTCTTTTATGTTCTATTTTCATACTTAATAACAAGAGTTGATTTATAATCTCAAAATGATGTGTATTAATTGATATACACAGATGATGGCAAATGTCTGACTAAAATGAACAATCCATCATTATCAAATAACTTATAAACCAGAATAATACTCAACATTTCGAGAGTATAAATCAACTCATGTTATCAAGAGAAACTTATTCTTAATTTTAACTACTCAAGCCTAGCTTTACACCTAGGTCCTTTTCTTATGTTTTAGCTATAGGTTTAGTTTCTAACATGGATCTTGGCTACTACTAAGTAGGTTTTTTCATGCTCTAGGTTTTTTCATGCTCTAGGTTTATCATTTGAAAACAGGTGTTGATTTATATTCTCAAAACATTGTGCATTAGTATTTAATCCATAACTTGAAAGTTTTTCCGCACTACTCACTTTTTAATCATGAAGAGTACAGAGCAAATTTAGTGGTGTAAATTGTGCAATTGGAATTTGGCAAGTTCACATGTAACTGACAAGCAACTATATTCATTTAAAAAAGTCACTCTTAAGCCTATTTAAAAATGAAATCAATATTTTGCTTTGAAAACTACTTTTTAACAATGGAATTTATAAATCACTTAACGAAAATATGTTAATAAACAAGAGAGGTTGGATGACTAAATTTAACATCAAATATCAAAATAAGATTCATACAATGGTATATTATCAGACACATCACAATATATAGAGATTGTTTTGGTTTTTATTGAAATATGATGGTTTGGATAGTTGTAATATCATACATATTATGATATTTCATTAAAATAATAATTTAAACTTTAAGTATATTGAAAGTAACCTATCCAACATGTCCTTGACTTATATCCTTTAAGTACTTGCTTCCGCAGTACAAATATTAGAGTATTCAAGGGCTAGGACGTCTATACTTTATGATCTTATCTTTCTTTTTTTTTAAGGCTATGATGACAGAAGTTTTTTGCCTTTAACCAACAACAATATTTCCTATAATCCCATAGAGGATTTAGGTCTACTATAAAAACCCTCCATTGCAATCAATTCCACGCCAGGTTCTTCATCTCTTTCTAGGTCTTCCCTACATCCTTTATATCTCATTGCACTATCCTACTCCATGTTATCTCGGGTCTTCCCGTTCTTCTCCTTCCTTATAAGTGTTTCACTCCAGACCCTGTGGTATGATCCTATCAACTCTGCTGAAGGAGATGTCCAATTAAACTATGTTACTTCTTTTTAATAATCTCACTTGTCTTAACCTGACCAGCTCTTTCCAAGAGTAGTTTATTAGAAATTGTATCTGACCAACATATGTTGTGGATTCTTCTCACTCGATTATTAATAATTACAGTAGTCATAATTTATTTGACCATTTCTTGTAACTCTTCATGTTTGACATCCATATTCATACAAGTGACAGCATTTAAATGAAAAACAAGATTTGTTTTTTGGAAATTCAATGATGATTTTTTATTAATTTCAATTTGGTACACTAATTTTAACAAATTAGATTTTTATAAGAGCTACACGGGTGATTTTATATATTTATCGATAATTTTGAACTACTATACACATTTGAACACAAATAAAATAGATACTCCTCAGTAGATGTTCCTTTCAAAAACTATATTGATAAATACTAGACAAATTTACAGAATTCAAAAACCAATCAAACAATTACTTGTTAAATGGTCAGATTGTTAATTAATAAGTGAAGTTAAACAATTATGTTAAAGAGAAACCTACAACTATGTGACCGTCTCCACTTCTTTTGACCAGCTGGAAGCTCCGGCTGGCTGGAGACCGCGTACACTTTAGCCGAATCTTGTAAGGATGGGCCAAGGAGTCGGGTTAGGACGCTAATGAACGCACGCAACGCAAGTGAAATGTTATATTTTATTTTATCGCCGAATTAAAAGAACAGAAATAATTATAATTTATTAAAAAGACATAACGGCAAGATAAAGCCTTAATAGTGGCCGAAAAGCATACCGTTTAATTTAGCTAGCACGTGGCCGAAAATGGACTGACCTGACCTTGTCCCGTAGCGGTCTTCCTTCTAGCGGCTCTTGGAACAGACTTGCTAGAAGGAAGACCGCTACGGGACGAGGTCAGGTCAGTCCATTTTCGGCCACGTGCTAGCTAAATTAAACGGTATGCTTTTCGGCCACTATTAAGGCTTTATCTTGCCGTTTTTCCTTTTTTTAAATCATAATTAATACTATAATCTTTTAATTCGGCGATAAAATAAAATATAACATTTAATTTCACTTGCGTTGCGTGCGTTCATTAGCGTCCTAACCCGACCCCTTGGCCCATCCTGACAAGATTCGGCTAAAGTGTACGTGGTCTCCAGCCAGCCGGAGCTTCCAGCTGGTCAAAAGAAGTGGAGACAGTCACAAGTAAACAAAATGGATGTACGACACAAAACAAAACCAAATAAAACTGATACCCAAGGTTAATACAAATTTTATTGAACTAAATATTAAGTAATGATTATGTAACAATATTGAACTGAACAGAGAAGAATATTTTTTAATATCTGAAATCTGTTTACAGAGACTTGAAGTCTAATAAACTTTCAAGAATTCCTGATGTATCCGCTTGCCGGGACTTGAGAATATTGTAAGTATTTATAATAGTTCCATTCTACGTTATTGCAATTTGATGAAAAGAGAAATATTATTTTAATTAGTATTGTTTGTAAGTAGTCGAGGCTATGTGCAGAGTTAGCGGTTTGCGTATTAAAACAATCTTTTATATTACAGGTAGAAATAGACCCAGGAATAAGTAGTGAATGGTATCTATTGGAAAATCTGGAATGAGAAAGGGGAATATCTAATTTAGCATAGGACTTAGATATGTTTTATAACTTTTACAATCATATTTATATTATGAAACTATCAACTTTTGTAAAAATTTCAGTCGGAAATGTTGTTTGAAAATAAGATTTTAGGACTACCGGTATTTATAAACATAATTATGACATTATTCTAATGTGTAGGCTTACTTCTTAGAAGTTTTCTAAAAAGTGCAATGCACAACTTTAGCAGTAAACATTTAAAGTCTATATTTTAAGATCAGCGCAACTTCTGAGACTAAATTTATCACTTGAGTTTGTGTTAAATGTATATAAACCACCCACACTTTCAACAATATATATATATATATTGTTTCCAGCATCAACCGAATTATATTTATCTGATCGTCCGATAAGAACTTGCATTTAAAATCAAATGAAACTCAACTTTCAACAAGTTGTCAACAACAAACTGTCAAAAAGTTTCAAATCATGACTAATAACAGCTGACACATGAAATCAAATTAGGATTAGGCCTAAGTTACTCATAGCATTTGTTTGAAGTTTTTAGAATTATTATTCAGTTTCATGAAAAATAAATGAAAAATGTAATGAAATATTTATAAAATTTGTATAATTAATATTTCATTTCATTATGTATTCGACTGTAAAGAAATTTAAATTATAAATTTAGGCCATTTTAAAATTATACAACCATACAATTATTATAAATATATTAATATTATTATAAATATTGAGCTTGACTTGTGAAGGCAACTTTGTCATTGAAACGCGTTTGGATAAATAAACATATCTTAGTGATTTTACTTAATACTTATTATGTCTTGTGACTTATTTTGTAAAATATGTTACGCATTTCAGAATGTATGTTCCATCTTCAGACTCACTCCTGAGAGGTCGATAAAACATTAAAATACTACAAAACTTAGACAACACAATAAATTAAAATCTGTGACTTGAATACGATTAATCAACAATGAGTTTTAATAACTTTAAAAAATGAATGTAGCCTACTATTTGTGAAAATTTATGCAAGTTTTTTTCTATTAAGTATACTTTTAATATTAAATTAAATTTATATTTTTTTTAACTATATATAGTTGAGGTAATTGGATTTTTTTTTTTTTTTTTTTTTTTTTTTTTTTTTTTTAATTGAACACATGTTCTTCTTATTGGTACTGTAATAATATTATAGTCATAATTAATAAACTAATTTTTATGCAAAGATAAATTATCTTTTAACATTTACTATTGTCTTGTATATTAGTGTTTCATTTGAAACAAAACAATACATGTTTTAAAAATATATTTTTTGACACATGATTAAATTAAAACTTAATGAAACTTTACATAGAGTTGCATAGAATAAAGATGGTGGAGATACTAGAGTACATGCTGTGGTAAATTTTTAGCGATGGAAATAAAATTGAAAATAAGTTAACATTTTCAATGACAACTCATCAAGCAGAACTATAAAATTATTAAAAAATAAATTAACAAATATTATAATACAGTAGACTCTATCTCATATTATGGAGATACAGGAGAATGAGACCGCAGATGACTTGGCAAGGAATGGAACTAAAATCAACCATAAAACAAAAAGAATTCTGTCACTCCAAGCATAAATTTTAAAACTTGAAAACATTTTACCAGCAGAAGTAGAATAATCATAGATTCAAGAGAAGACTATTTGAAGAATACACCATATAAAGAATTTTAGTTGTTTATGTTAAATATAGCACTCCCAAGTAAAATATCAGAAGCTATTTCCAATGACAGACATATCAATAAAATAAACACCCTTAACTCTAATAAGTGCATATGTACGTGTCATGCCTCTATTATATACAAAGATCATCTTCTGGTCTGTAATGGTCTAGTTAAAGAGAAACAAAAATGAAGGGATTTATCAGGATGATATTGGGAAGCAAGGTCCAACACGGCGTAAGCCAAAAATGAGCCATTAAAAAGAAAAAAAAGACTTATTTTCATTATGTCAAGTTTACTAGTAGGAAATATTTGTTTAAATGTCATAAATATTTTTATGTTTAAATAATTTTAACCAAAATTGTATCTTGTTTTATCCATTTTGTTAAAATTTGATAATGTACAGTATCCTCAAAATAGGAATGGGTCTGGGGTGGAGAGGAAAAAAGGGCCACCACACTTTGTTTGTTGCATTTACTTTCAGGGGTACAACCCCAATAAAAATATATAGACCTCAAATGCTTCTGTGTAAACACGTACCCTACTTGCGTTTCTTTTATCAGTGTAAATAAGAATAAAACGTTTACAAAAGTCTGTTACGAAGTTGTAACTTTAAGAATTAAATATACCTAAGCAATAATTTGTGTACCTAGTTTTCTTGGAATGGATTGTACCGTTAAGTCAGGCTGGGCCCTTACACCAGACACAATCCTAGTCTGAGGCTACTGTACTAAGTTCAGGAAGTGGTGTGTTTATTTCCTATAAGGTTTTAAAAACATATCCAATCTTACCTTGAGGTCCAAAACCCCATTTCCCTTCAAAGTAACCTCCTAGAAACAACACACTTCTCCCAACAATACCGCCACTGTTAGAAGCATCTCCAGAATGCTCCTTTGTTTCTTTTGTTGTGATTTAAATCAGGTTCCTTTCAGTGCATTTTCAGCTTGAGAACAACCAAAATTATAAGGAGCCATATAAGAAAAGTGGAGAGCCTTATTTATCATAGAAATGGTGTATTTGGCCTAGAAATTCTGTACAGTGTTGTGAGCTGTCAAGTTCCTGTAAATCCAGACTGCACATTACATCATGGAGGTGATAAAGGACTTTCAGATAGTACTCTTTAGTAATACTTTGACCTGGTGATGCACCACCACACAGAAGGAAAAAGTGGTTAACATTACTTTGTTGTTTCTGCGCACCTCCTATGAATTTAATGGAATCAGGGACTTGTAATGTCTCTACTGTGATAAGTGCATTTCCTTTTTTAATCATGTCTGTAAAGACATGACTCGTCATCAATGATTATTGCTCAGTAAGTTTATATCACTGCTTAGTTCAACATGTACTACAATACTTCCAGACAGAGTTGCTTCTGTTTTGTCATTCACAGCTTCAACATGAACTTGACAAACACTTTATACAATACTAACTCCTTGATGAAAATAGAATGTAACAATCCAGTGTATGTCTTCACTTTTTCAAGGTTCTCATCTTGTGACAGGATTATCCTGTTTGATCAAAGTCTGCATTTGGTCAATGATTTCGTCATTTCAGCTTGTTTCTGCAAAAAAAAAAATAATAATAATAATGATAACTAAGCTTCTTTTTGCTATTTAAATAAATTTATTAAATTCTTACACCCATAATAATCAGTAATAAACCATATATTAAAGTTTTTGATCCTAAAACTTAAAATAAGTTTGAAAATTATGATAATATTGGTTAAGTCCAAATAAAATTACTATTTAATTGGATCAATTAATTTTTAACTAGTTTTTTAATGGAATGGTGGCATTGATATTTAATATTTTTATACACAACCAGTTTTTATGTATATTTCTTATTTATTTTTTTTAAACTAACACACTGCATTTTGCTCTTCTTTACAGAGATTTGGTGGGTAACAAAATAATCTCATTAGAAGGAAAACTTTTTTCTGGACTGAATCATTTACATGATCTTCACTTAGGTAATAATCTGATTTCATCAATACCGCAAGATGCATTCCATGGTCTAGCCAGGCTGCAGGTTCTGTGAGTACTTTTTAAGTATGTAAATGTCATTGATGTTTTTTTAGCTTAGATATTATTTGAAAAATGTTTATTTATTCTTTGATAATTTATTCCTAGAGGTTAGTTCAGACAATTGTATAGAGCTAAATATGTAAAATATAATTAAATATTTTTAAATTATAAAGGTCATCACCATATTTTACATTTCATGGTGAAAAGTATAAGACAATTAATTTATTTAAATAATAACAGAAATGATCACACATTTCGTTCTAAATGTATTTTTAAATTTGCATGTTTCTTTTTGTCTTTTTTACAATATTTTATTGTTCATATAATATTTATATTATTCAATGAAGTAAATTTACATTACCAAGGTTGTAACTATACTATTACTATTGGATGATATCTTAATATTTCAATAAAAGTTGGGCACCCTTTTGTAATTTTTATTACAAAAAAAAGAAAAGATCAACTAAAAATTATTACAAAAAAAGTACTATTGAAGACAGCATAAAAAGCTTCTCTGAGGTCGCAAGTGCTTTAAAACAGTGTACTTTGGAGAATTTTAAATAAAATACAGAATCCTTCTTTCTGAAATGCACATTTTATTATTAATAAACATTTTATTTTTCATACAAAATCAAATTATTACCTGAAAAGACAAAATTACACATAACAGCCTACCGTACACTCTATATTAATCCAAAATTATAATTCATTAATACTTTATTTATTATTAATATTATGGTTGCAACCTAATTACAAAATAAAATCTCTCATTATTCAACATGTAATATTTTTATATTACACAATCTCTTTTGCAAAATATTTATTTTTATTAAATTTAAAACATCTAATTCAACAAGTCAAACAATGAATATCTTTTAATTATATAATTCTTTAATCATTATCTTTATTGAAAAACACATGATAATTTAACAAACATACTATACAAGTTCCATTAGTGAATTACAATTTCTAGTTATTTTTATGTTGAAATTTCTGTAGAACATAGCATGTTATACCAAGCATGCACAGAAGTTAAATAAAATTGTACATTTTACATAAAACTTCAATTTATTCACGCAACTTCCTTGTTCAAACCACATGGCATCGTTTTAGCAAATATCCCATCTCTTTTTAAAAAATAACTTTTTCCGTTTTACTTTTCACTTTTCTAATAACCACAATTGTCCACTTTGTCTTTTATTCAAAAAATACTAGATAAATCACATAGTTTTTCTTAAAAACATAAATCCTTTTTTAAATACGTTTTCCTGTTTCCGCGGTACGGCTTTGTCTATTGTATTATTTTTTACAATTACTTCTTCTCACTCTAAAAGATTATTTCCTTCTTTTCAAACTAACTCACAAAATCATATGATATTTCTTTAAGTAGAACTTCTAGTCCTTTATAAAAAAAAAATCACTTTTTTTCTTTTACGGTTCGGCTTTGTATCGGCAAACATAATTATTTTTTATACGTCTTCCCTCTCAGAATGTTTAGATCCAACTGGATTGAACCCTGTTGGCAACAGTCTCACACTATTATTCACAATGCTGATGTCACATTTTTCTTATAACTAAAATTATATCTGTTTTAAATATTAACATACTTTTAATAAATTTCTCTGATCATTTTGTACTAATTACTTTCCTTATTTATTTATTCTTTATTTATTTTATTCAAAAAACAGAATAAGTTTCCTTTTTACTGCATCGAGTTAAACTTATTTTCTTTTCAAACCAAGATTACCAAACTGAAAATGTACACTATTACAAGGTTTAGCGATTTTTTAAAATACATTATCAGTTATTTCTATCTCGTCCTTAATAAAAAATTACCCCTTATTTGTTTTATTTTACAACCTCCGATTCTGAAAATAACATTTGTTCAAAATTCTTTATTATGTCGTGTGTCCCACAAAGAGGTCGCTATTATTTAATTAATATGCTGAACATATGAAACACTCTACAAACTTGAAACTTTACATATATGTTACATAGATATGTAGAAAAAGGACCCTTGATTTTCATTTTTCATGGTCAATCAAAACAAAACAGGGGAATAAGAAAAACAAAATTAATCTTCTGGATATAACCACTACCTCCCACAATGCAATGCAATTAAAATGTGCAATGCCATCTGTTGAATCTTGATCGGCTTTTGTTTTGATAATACACACAACAATGAAACAATTTGGTAGTTGTGTTCAATCAATTTATGTGTGATATCTAATTTTGAAATATTATTAATATTAAATTTAAAAATGCATTTTTTTAAATTGAATTTAAAGTAAAGTGTGTTTCTTGGGCTATTGCTTTTGAAAATGAATATATAGCTATAAGGTCTTTTCAAAGAACCTACCCATATGTGTTTCTCCTTCAAAAAAATCAATTCATAATTGGAAAACTATGCTAATAGAAATGGAACATTTTCAAAGAAATACCATTAATATTCTAACACAGGGCTTGAAATGAAAGAGTATAACTTTTTGGGCTCCCGTCACCAGTCATATCCCATTAGACTTCACACAACTGGTTGTATTTCAATTATTAACCAAAATCAGGGAGGCACCTGCGACTTTATGATCTTACAGTAAATTTATTGATTTTAAAAACGTCATGAAAAAATTTACCTTTTGAAGACCTCAATTACATTTATAAATCGTGTTGATAAATTTCAAATATGGCACAAATTTTAAATCCTGAAGTAATTCATGGCACAATTGTCTTTCATTTTTTTAATTTCGATTTCACTATCTCAAAAATCAGAAGAAAACTTTTTAGTTAAATTAATACAAGTTTTAGTTTAGAGAATTAAAAACTAAAAAATTCAGTATAATTTAGTACTATCTTATGGTGATATTATTGTTTCCGCTTTATTTTTTCAAGAAATTTAAAAATTATATACAAAAATTTTGGTGATTATTAGTCATTTGACCTGCTCATTCTCTTTATAGTTTCAATGGTGGTCAAATAAAAATTAACATTACTTATCACTGTTACTGGTATAAAAAACACAATAGAGTATTTAAAGTAAATTCCTAATATTATTTTTTTGAAAGATGTTTCAATTCCGTTATCAGAGAAAATATGCTTTCTGCAGTGAATGTTTGGATGAATGTGTAATTTATATTATTATCAACAAGACTTATATATATATATATATATATTAATATTTTTATTCATTTTCTATCTTAATTCCTTAAACCACCAGTACATTTCTCTTCAAATATTTCTTATTTCACTAAGTGTTAAATATTTTTTCCTATATTTTAAAAAAATAAATGTTTAATACAGACATATTGTTGTAATTTTGTGTTATCTCAACACCTTTTTTAAGCAGAATGTATATATTGACAATAGTCAATTTTAAAGATAAAGACTCTCTGAAATTGTAGATACAATTGCATAAATTAAATTATTATTATTAAAATATAACTAACACTAATGTTCTACATTTCCTGTAATATCTGTGAGATATGAATTCTTGCACATGCATTGTGTTTTCATAGTAAAAATAGAGTATGTTTTGATAAAAGTCATTCTGTAATGCCGAAATATATTTAAACAGGTTCATGGTACATTGCTTTATTCAAAATCAATTACTTATAAGTTTGGTTCTATATTAAGAAATATGAATTAAATTATCTTTTCTATGCAATTCTTGTGTTGCTGACAAGTTGAAATTTCAACTATGTTTATTCTATGATAACCTGCAAAATGTTTTTGTGGTTACTTTTCAAATGTTTTAAAATTATTAAATCTTACTGAACCTTATACTATATTTTCTTGAGTTATGTATTTGATCATTTGTTTATTTTGAATAATATTCTATAATTTTATTCAAGAATTAAAAATAATTTGGATAAATATTAATATTCTATGCTAAATATTATTATTACTAAATGTTTAGTAGTTCTTTTCATTTTCATTAATAACTAAGTAACCTAATTTAACAAAACCTTACAAAAATAATATTTGTTTCCCTGCATTTAAATATGCATAGACAAATTGTGCCTTAAGGTAATCAAGTTAGTTGTACCCCTCCTCCACTGTTATCGATATAAACTTCAAATAATAGTTATAGCTAAGTTTATCAAGCTACACTGACATTCAAAAAGTTTTGTTATAAAATTATAAGAAAACATGATCTAGTTTTACCTATTAAAATTTCGTTCCATACTATTTTTGTAATTTTTTTAAAAATTAATCACAATTAAAAGTTACATAAAGCTTATTAATCATTTACGATAGGATAGGATTGTTCTGATTCCTTGAAATAATCAAAAATAAAATTACTGTAAAGGGTAGTGAGCAGACAGTGATAAAAAGTTTTTTAATTACACAGCAGACGTTTTTATTTATATACTAAAAACATTTTCTACGAAATCAGTAAAATATAAAAATGTACAACATATGGGGATTGCCAACATTAAACAACTCAAAAATTATGTATAATTAAAAAGTTATTATTATTATTATCATTAAAAAATTTGTTGTTCTTGCATTATTAACCTCATCCATAATATTTAAAAAAAAGTTTATTATATAGTTGATACTTACATGTTCACAGTTTCTTCATGTATAAACCCACTAGCAATGACCATTTTACACCTTTCTTTATTTTTAGAAAATGTTTTTATTACCTCTTAATAATCGAAGAACTGAGTGATATCCCATTCAATTCCATAACCATGAAAGCATTTAGTTTGCTTTCTCCCAATGAGTTCCGTAAGTATTTTTTCACTCACTTCCTTTGGTGAAAATGACCGTCCACCACTACAGTTAGTTACGGCTGTGCTTATTATAATTCTAAGAATTATATCAACATAGGAAATATGTTGTGAAAGTTTCTATTTTTTATGACACGTTGAAAGGGTGAGAAGATTTTTTTCGTATATCATTACACTATTACAACCACAACAATGGCTAAACATAAAACATAGAAAAATGCTTATTTTAGTTGCTTTCTTCGCGCCAAACAAAACAGACTTTCATCAATGGCTTACACAAACACAAACTGTAGCTTTACTGTGCTGTACTTTTACACGAACTGGAAAAGATGCTAGTCTAACTAGCACATACCTGGAAATGTCATTCATATTGAGAGGAAAGACAGGTGCAGTGGTGATGCTTATCATAGAACACAGTGACAGATGAGTATTTCCATTGCATTTCATTAATAGTACAGACACACCTGCACATAATAATTTATTCTTTGGTGTACTACTAAAAAGGGGAGATTGTTGCTACAAAAAGTGCATCAAATATTTTTTCTTTGTTTCATATAAATCTTGCGTTCTCAAAAATGTTTCGCCTTATATTTTTTTCTCTAAAATTTGTGCCCTAGGCATGTACCTAAAATGCCTAGTGGGAAATGTTGCACTGGGTGTGTTGGGTATGTTAGTGCACACAGAATATTCCAAACTTTATTTTTTATTTATGTGTAGGGGTAAAACATTAAAAGGAAAACTAATTACATTGAGATGTTAACATTTAACTTTCTCGCGTGATTAATATGTAGTGCACAGAAAGTTTTACAATAAGTATAAAAGACAATATGAAGTGATTTACAGAAATATCTATTTTAATATTCACTGTTTTTTTGTTTTATATATGTTTTTAATCAAATTATATCTGTCTATTCCGATCAAATTTATTCTGTGGACTACTGGTCATAAAAAACCAAACCATTTTTTCTGATTATCGAAGCTAACAATTTTGAGCAAATAAATGCAGAACTCGAAAAAACATATTCGTTACTGTTTTTCCAAAAGCATTGCTTTGTGTTTTATTAGTTACAAACTGAAAATGAATGCCTTCAATTGTATTCTAAAATATTGAATATCTCAAAATCAACATAAACAATGTCACCAAGATTTGTGAAATATGAACTTTAACCTTGAAGTAGGACACTTTGGTTTAGGTGACAAATCTATTCCTTTTTCAAAATGTAATTGAAATAGAACCCATTTTCAAAATGTTCCATATTGACATCGTTCCCATTGATCAGTTGAATATTGTGTTAGAAAAAAGAGGTCATTTGTTATGTAGCGGTGCTTGACCTTCATCGGGTAAAAAGGTTCCCATCACTTTTTAGTGGTGGGGGAAGCGAGTGAGTTAGTGTTCCGCCGTCCGTTCGTCAGTGTGTTTATAGACAGTGTATTGCAAACAACCTCCCCACTCCAAGCCAGACTGCCCTCCCTCCAAGCGCCACCACATAACAAATGAGCTATATATTTTTTAAATTTTATTTATATATAAGATGCTAGAAACAATCACCTTCCCCTCAATTTTGTATATTTTTGGAGTCATTTCATGACTTTCGTATTGGAATGCAGCAAACGAATTGAATGGAACTCTTTTGCCTGAGGATTAAAATTGAAGTGTAGCTACTGTTTTATCTTTAAAATATATGATCAATCATCACAATTTTATGCACATAACTAGAACTCTACAATGTTTGTCAATGTCAGATATTTGACCCAAGTCGATGTTCTGAATGACCAAAAATTTCAAATGTACTTAGCGTACAGGAACTTACAAATAAGCTCTCTGTTTCTTAAAAGTTGAAATCATTTCAACATTCGTTACCATAATATCCAATTTTACAAATAATATCTGACTTATTAGAATAATCATAAAATCAATTTGAGGTTAAATTGACCAACTAGATCTGTAATGGATTATCATCATAATATATTATTTTTGTTGTGTCTATTGTTATGTTTGTTTTCTCCTTTATGAGACAAAACTATTTCAAAAAGTTTTGAGACAAACTCTCTCACAAGGAGAAGGTAGGTACTCCAGCTTCCTGAATATTAATTTAAGTTTTATTACTCATTTCTGTAAATGAAAACTGTAGTTCTCAAAAGGTTTTATATTTTGGTAAAATTAATGGTATGTTTGGAATGAATATACAGGGTGTTTCCAGAAATTGTTCCAAAACTTGAGAAGCTTATTCCTTACTTCAAAACCAATGATAAAGTTTATATAAAGGTGTTTCCTAAAATGATTAGTTTTATATCAAACCGCCATTTTGTGATTTAACAAAACAAAATTCATATTTTTTCAATGGTAAATGAAATGAAGTTTAAATTGTTGATGATACTTATTGTTCTAAAGACAATGATATATGAGTTTGGGGTCACCAAAGTAACGTAGTTTTAAAGGAAGTCTTAAACCCCCGGGATTGAAAAACATTTTTCTACAGTTACTAAAACTAGATACTCTTCCACTTTACTATTTAATTTTCCATTATACATAGAATAGCTCTGATGTTATATCATTATTAGAACATATTGTTGATTCTATAATTCTTCTTTCATGTTTCAGAGATTTAGAGAGTAACTTGATTGATTATATTCATCCCGAAGCTTTCCTCACATTTACACATCTTGAGGATTTGTAAGTAAAATATAACTTAATAATATGTTCAATTAAACTTAACAGGTTCTCGCTTATCTTTACTGGTTGCTCTAAAATGATTGCTCAGATTACTTTTTACTCAGGAAGTTGCACTAAATTATTGCCATTATATTTTTCAGAAATAATGTAAAGATTGGTTTGTTTGAAATTAACTGATTATTAAATTGTATTTATCTGGTGATTTTTGCTATTACCAATCTGATCTATATTTTTGTTTACCAAAAACTCGAATAGATTAGGTTAGGCCAATGTATTCAAATAGATTTATTAAATTATTGAGTTTAAAACCAACATAAGTTAATAAATAAGCAAAATAACAACACAAACCACTATTAAATATAAACAATGATTACGATAAGTATATTGCAAGAGCTCTATACTCGTAGTGGTGCGATCTAGACCATATGAATGGACAAACTTGAAAGCATTGCAGTGGGGGGGGGAGGGACAAAAGTTGCAGTCATGTTTTTGTGTGTCTTTTTATGGCAGTAGACAGATATGACAGAACCTAAAAATATCCTAAAAGGATGTTTCAAGTTTTGAACTTACAAAAAAGGTAGGAAAGTGATCTGTATAAGTACACATGTACCAAAAAATATTATGATCATATGAAACATTGAATATATGAACTAATTTCATCTGTGCAAGGTGTTAAAAACAATAAATACCAGAGATTTTAATTTTAACGTTGAACTACAACGTATTTATGAGTTATGACAGAAAGTAAAAAATAATTTACTGTGACATATGTACTACAACTTAGGGAGGAAAGAGCAATGAAACTTCTTTAGTGTTCAATTGAAACTTTAAAAAACATCATCAGCATTGTTTTAAAAAGTGTAAAATTTACTGATTTTCCTTTGAAAATATTGATGTTTAAGTTACCATAATAAAAGATTTTGGATCCAGAATCATGAAAATTGATTACCAATAATGATCCCCAGAAAATTTGTTGACGCCTTAATAAGTATTTACTATGAAGTCTAATATGTATATACCAGTTGTCCCAAAATCAGTTGTATTTTATAATCCACCAATTTGAATTGAGCTAACAAAATTAAATTTTAGTACTGTTTTCTAAATGAAATAAGTTTCCATTGTGGCTCTACTTGACATTTAAAATTCAATTTGAGTCCGCAAAAATGTCTATTTCCTTGTGGGTTATAAACCCCGACAGGATTTTGAAGGCAAAGGCTTCATTGTGACTAATGTTCCCTCATTTTACTGCCTCCTTTATAATCACTACTTTCAATCTTAAGTCAAAAATAATGGTAGGCCTACATTTTTTTTTTTTTAATATTATTAGGGTACAGTTTTAATTAAATGAAATGTGTTTCACAGTTTTTGTAAATTATTTTTCAATTTAAAATAGTAAATCCCTCAATAGGATTTACCATTTATTTTGGGACAGCTGATGGTTCTTTTTTGATAAATACCGGTACCATACAACTAAAAACTACCTAACCCAGTTAATAAAAACTCTATTTTTAACATGCAGAATCATTCACAATTCTATACATAATTAATATCAATATTGTGCACATTTGACAAAGAAATGTTTTATAGCTATCATACTAATAAAATAACTTCAGTTACAAATATAAAATTTAATACTCTACTTAAAATTTAATCAATTTTTATTATTATTTCTTTTGTTTTATTATTGGTAGAACTTTACTGTCACTAATTTCTATCCAAAACTCTTCTTCACTAAATATAAAACTCTGTTTCAGGAATCTGGGTAACAATATTTTTCCAAACCTTCCAACTTCAGGCCTAGACAGACTGCTTCACTTGAAGACTTTCAACAACCCTAAACTCCGAGATTTTCCACCACCTGAAAGTTTTCCTCGGATACAAACATTGGTTCTATCCTATGCTTATCATTGCTGTGCATTTATCCCGCTCATTCCTGCAGAACCACCAACGAAAGCACCTTTACAAGAGTCTGTATTGTTCCCAACTGACACTGAGTTTGACATGAGTTTGTGGAATTCTAGTCTCACGGATATTTGGCCCCAATTACGTATGTATTTGTTTATAAATTGCATTATACAGTTACTACTTAATTGGAGTTTTTATGATTTAAAATAAGAAACAAATAAATAGGAAGGGGAATGTTAATTTTTAAATTCCGTAAGGAAGTATATATTTAAAATATGTTTACTTTGCTTCCTTACAGTGCAGTATCTACATTAGACTATTTAGGATTTAGTCAGTCAATTAATCAGTCAGTCATTAAGTGTGGAATGTAAGTTTAATGATGTGATTTAATTCTAGCCTCACAAATATGTAAGTTTTTTAATTGTTCGTAATATATTATTTTACGCTAGAGTAGAAAAGAAACACAAGGTGTGTTGTGTTATTGCACTAAACAGATTTTCAAGACATTAGTTTTGTTATTAAATAATGTTTACTTATTTTACTTCTTTTGGAAGAAAAATATCTTTTACCCATTATAAAATAGTTACTATTAAAATTTAGAACTTTAAATTTATTAGTGTTTGATTCTAATCTTGTTTTTGCATTGTTATGGAGAAATTTAGCAATCTTATTTGAATAGTAGACAATCTTCTTGTGTGGCTCAATTTGAGAGATAATTCAGAGAAAATGAAATCGAAATTGCAGAATGTCTCTTACCTTTTCTTTGCGTTTGGTAAATCCTCTCATAATACTGTATTACCATATCCTCCCATGCTTGTCTCTTCATTTTTCAATTCCCAAACACATTGTTACTCATGTCTCATAATCCTGGTCAATTCATCAATTAATTTTTCCAAATCCAGTTTGAGTGATCTGCATGTTTTATTGGGAAACTGTCGCAACATCTGTTAAGTACTATACTGAAAACACAAGAACTTTGTGAGGCACCACCATATGAGTGATCACAAGGTCGCTAGAGGTTGACTGTAATACACTTCTTATAGTGATGTGCCACTCTGTGTAGGCTACATACAATGTTATCTTACATTTTTGAAAAAAAAAAAGGGGGGGAAACTGTATAGCACCACTCGAATAAACCAGGTAAGAAATCTCGCCTGACAGACGTTTATGCAGAGTGAGAGACACAAACAATTTAAAAGAGACAAAATCTTTGAAATTCAAATAGACTTATTTTGCTCTTTCAGCTTAGAGTAAAACACTTTCTTGTAATCTCCCCATAAAAAAAAAAAAAAAAAAAACTCTTTTGTGCTAACAGTTTGCAACAATTTCCGTACTGAAAATGTAAATTGTTAGCATGGATTTGAATTAAAATTTTTAATTTCTAGATTACTAGCTGTAACCAGCCACCACGATGGTTCTGTCAAGTGGTGTAATTGTAAAGATAAATAACTGTTATGTAACTATGGACACATCATATATTTTGTTTAATTATTAATATTAATACAAATCTATTATTAGTAACAACTATTTAATTAAGATAGGTAAAAATGATCAAATCATTTAATTAATAGATTTCAATTAATATTTGTAATAGCTGTCTCGACAGACTGGTTTCTAGCATTTTGAGTTACTCGATCCAAATTGCCCTGTCTGCATCTTACAGGCAGCATGAGTCTTGAAATGAGTGGACACACTAAAAAAAAACCAACCTACCAAACATAAATCGATAAACTTCATAAAATTGAGAAATAACATGCACTATTCGAAAATAATACTCACTACTGAGTATCAAGATAACCTCCACGTAAAATTAGTTTTGACACTTATAAAAAAAATATCTTAAAGATTTTGTTTTACAAACCCTTATATAAATAAATAAACAGCTGTTTACCATATTTTAAATAGTCATCTAATATAATCAAAACAAATATTTTTTTCATAACAATAACATGGTAACTTTGAACGCCAGTGGGGCGAAGCCCTAACATCCTATGACTTTAATTATTGGTTTAAAACCTTCTTGGTGTTAACCTGAATTACTAAGCAAAATTTCAAATCAATCAGTCCAGCCGTTTTCGAGTTTTGCGCTAGCAACACATTTTTATTTATGTAGATAAAATATATTATATTTACCTATAACTCTTTTAAACCGTGAATTTCAATTAACTGAACACTTAAATCAAGCTCGTAATTGTTGTGCTCCTATTATATTTTAATAGTACATTAATTGAAAATTTCTTTTCAACATCGTAATTAAAAGTAAACAAATTACAAATTTATTTCATTGTTTCTGCTAACCTTCCGATTTTTGTTGATAAAGTATATGGAGACAAACTAAAATAGAAATTATTTGTTTTAAAATATCAAAGTTAATTTACATACCATTAATTACACTGATAAAAAAACTTCTTAATAATTAACAATTTATATATTTTGTTTTCAAATTATTTCCTCTTTAATTATGTGTCACTTTTTCCAATGGTTTCTCTACAACCGTTTTTTAAATACATCCCATAGAAAAAAATATATGTAAATTAATAGTGATATAATAATGTAATTATCCTTGTATATTTTAATAATATATTGTATAAATATAGTCAAAATTATCATAATGAACACAATCTTAATCTTATTCACAACAAAAGTATAAATGCATTTTCAATTTATTTCACAGAAAATTTGAGCAAAAAGTTTGGAACTCAGATCAATGAACTTTGGGACAGCTTTGGATCAGACTTTACTTACCCTGGTAATCTACCAGCATATGTGGAAGAGTATTTTGAAGAGCAAGAAAGTGGAAGACAAACTGATTCGCCTCCAGGGAAAATACAATGCTTGCCTACTCCAGGTATGATGTTTTCTTCCTGCAACTGCATGCTTCCATTTTCTGTTTTGTTAGATTTTATATTCCTTCTGAATTTCCATTTTAGTGTTAGAGTGAAAAACGTCAGGATGGAAGATTGGAAGAGGGCAAAACTATACTATTAAAAACTTTATTATACAATTAATACTTGGGTAAGGCTGTGATATTCCCAAGGTACCCTAGCTACTCAACACCTTTCTTCTTGTACTCTTGTATTAGAGCCCTCTCTTTCATCTTTCCTCTCATGTCTCTCTTGACCAACTATTGTTCTCTTCTGATCCTGATACTAGTAGAGTAGTCAAGGGCAAGGGATCTTTCTTATAAGCTCTATCTTCTTTCTTTAGTTTTTTTATGCGATGATGACTGAAAGATATTTTTATTTTTAAACATCAAGGAAAAATCTATAACCTGTTATTAATTAACCAAAAATTACTCTAAAATACTTAGGCTCTATATATTTTAGATTCTTTTTTTTTTTTTTGTAACACATTTAACTAAATATTATTTTTAAGATTTCATTGCTAAATACCTTTATGTACGTTTGACTCTTTGCTGATGTGAATCCAGTAAAAAGTAATTTTAAGAAATAAAAATGAATATATATTTACAAGCATACACACACACACACACACACACACACACATATCTGGAAAAATGAAATTGAATGATAATTTATACTTTAAAGAAAGACATTTAAGAGAAACTTGACACTACTAATTTGTCCATTGTTTATCATGATAACTCGCTGGCATGAGTTCTTTTAAAATTGTTTCTTTCCTTAGAGGACTGGGGAAAAAATCCATAGCCGATTGCCGCAGATAATCTTTGTCGAAATAGTTATTTTTAATTCAGATATCAAGCAATATATGTGCTTTTACTTGGCTTGGCTAGAAAAAACTCATTTGCATTTTTGTAAAAATTAGTTTCAATGATCTTTACCTTGTGCAACTAGGCTGGAAGAATTCCATGCTCACCTATCAGATAACTTTATTAAGATTATTGGAGCTAAATTTCCTATGCTCCAACTAATAGTGGTAATAAGTATTCTTACTAGATTCTCAGGGTAATCTGTCTTACTGGCTTTCATCATTGTTTGTCATAATGCTATCTACCATACAGGAATAGATTGTCAATTGCCTGTTCCAAGGGGTCAGTTCAGTTTGGTGACATCCTACAACTTTAACAAACCCACTTATTTCTTCCTTTCATCTTTCATTTGATCCAAACTGAGTTAATTCTCTCACAGTATCTTCTCCAGCTCTGGTGTTTTATACCATTATTTTTAGAATCCTCTCCTTGCCTCCCTCTAACTAGTCCAGTTCTCCTCTCTCTCTTTATGGGGACTACCACAGCATTCTCTTGTCTATTGAAACAACTTTCTTGTAGGATTCCATTGTGACATCATCTAGGCTTTGAATTACCACCTCTGTACTGAAATTTACTTCTTCTGACATACCCTTTTACAACAACTTGAGTTTTATACCTAATCTAGCTGATTGTCCTATAACTCCAGTATCTTGATTTTTATTGGAAGCAATTTGCACAGCAAATTCTATTCCTCTCTTGTTTATAGCTTCTCTTCCTGAGACTTTCCATCTGCAACGCTTGCATAGCCATATTCAAGAATAAATTGTCTGCTTTAGCCATCTTGTAAGAAACTTTGGTCACTACTCTCACTAGCAATATTTCTATACCTCTTATGTTGGAAATTTCACTTTTACAAAGCATATAATATGCATTAGTGATACAGCTTGTAATTATGAATAAGCTCCTAATTGAGTAGTAGTTGGGTAAGACAATGCCCAGAGGCCTTTCTTAATTAATTTGTACAATCCTGAGTAACCTCCCATCCAAGATGGGTATCGTTTGAGTATGTATTCATAAAACAGTATCTTCATCTATATAGCAGTGTACACAAAAATCTGTTTTGTGGGTGGTGTGGGGGCAGGTTAAACCTGGACCAAGTAAAACTTACAGAACATTTCAGCTCTCTATGGTTGAAGTACAATACTCTTGTTGTAATTTTTTTGTTTATTTCAATTAAAATGTTGTGTTCAGGCATTACATTCTAAAAGTTTTTTCTCTCTAATTCATTTTATTTTAAGTTCATTTATTAATTATTTATATTAATTATGTTTACGTTATCATAAATGTGTCAGAATGTTTTTTTTCTAACAGTTTATAATTTAATTTTTAGGTCCTTTCTTGCCTTGTGTGGACTTGTTTGACTTTTGGACTCTTCGCTGTGGAGTCTGGGTTGTATTTCTATTGGCAATGTTAGGAAATGGAACAGTGGTTTTTGTTTTAATATTTTCAAGAAGCAAGATTGATGTTCCCCGTTTCCTAGTGTGCAATTTAGCAGCTGCTGATTTTTTCATGGGAGTATACTTGGGTAAGTGGTAATTTTAAAAAATATAACTATGCATAATTATTATATTTACAAAAAAAATATTAAATACTTTATTTTTATATAGTATATTTTTTAAGCTCACTTTTAGTAATTATTATTAGATGTATTTCATATTGAAAGACCGTTAAATTGTAATTTTCCTCCCAATTCTGTAATTTATATTTGTAAACAGTCTCAATTAATTTCACAGTTTCAAAACAAACCTAAGTGTAATGTTAAATATTTTAAAATCTTTGTATTTGTGAGAAAAAAAGTTGTGAAAGGGATATATTGTGAGGTTTGTTGAGCTAGATACTATTTTTATTGTATTAATACTAATGAAAGTACAAAGGACTTTAAATGCAATAATGGTAGTAAAAATAGACAATCAAGTTACGAAACTTGAAAGTAATGTTGGAATATTAGAAACAGATCGTGTTGGAATAACAGAAACAAAAAGTGAGGTATGTTAAGTAGTGCAAATGCAATTATATAACCGATGCTAAATGATTTAAATCAATTTGATACTAAATCAAGACAATCTGAGGAAGGTAGATCAGTCGAATGAGAGTGTTTGGAAGAGAGTAAATGTTAGAAGGATGACTAAAGATATATGAGCTGTTATGGAAATTAGAAATCCTATTCCTGTTATTGTTTGCAAATGTTGTCACCAGAGGGGTGCGACGATATGGAATCACAAGATTTAGAAGAAGAAGAATGTGTCAGTATTATTAATAGCAAAAACTATCCTCAGAAAAAAAAGCATAATAGTTCTAGGCGATAGTCATGGAAAAGATTCTGCCTGAGAATTGTTAAAAATTGTAAATATTGATTGGAAAGTTGAAGGCTTGGTGAGACCTGGGACAAAATCAAAACAGGTGTTGGCAGATAGCGTTAACTTGTATAAAAATTTAACTAAAGATAATTATTTTGTTGTATGAACTAATAAAAATGAAGTTAGTGACTGTATTAAAATCTTGCCAAATATAAATATTTTACTTATGGGTGTACCGCATAGGCGAGACTTAATATATTCATGGCAGGATGGATTGAAAATGAAGTATATCCGAAACTAAATGGTAATTTCTACAAGGATAATCATACTGTGGCTGATAGTAATAAAAGTGTTTTTATTTTTAATAAATAATATCAGATGTAGAATCAGTTTAAATTGTACAAAAAAGCAGTTTGAAGTGGTTATTGATAAATATATGATTTCTAAATAAAACAAAACCTAATATATCCAATTTAAAGAAATATATATTGTGGAAGGGAGTTAAGTACTTTTTATTTAAATAACTCTTATAAATAAGTTAAATGCAAAAAATTTAAGTACTTTGCATTGTAATACACAAGGTAGTGTCAGTGGATACAAAATTGATGAGTTAAATTTGTTTTTAGATAATATCTCTTTTAAGCCTAGGGTGTTGTGTGTAACAACATTATTTATCTTCTGAATACTGAATATAAAAGATAAAAATTTTCTTTTAAATAAACCAATACAAGTTAGGAGCCATTTATAACTGAGCTCATAAAGTCAGAGGCAGGAGTTAAAATTTGGTTTGTGATAAATTGCAGTTTAATGACAAAATATTGTAAGTTTTTCTGATGAGGGAGTTTTTGAGTGTTGTGATTGCAGTTGTTGGCAGACAGATGTTTTATTATAGTTGCTGTATATAGACCACCTAAATATGTAGTTTAAGTTTAGAAATACTTTACAATAAATTTCAAATCATATTAAAATATCTTTATTGTAAAAGCTACAATCTCACATTCATATTGCAAGTGATTTTACAGTATGCGCCAAATTAAACAGTACTGAAATTGTAAGATTTCATTTACATAGCAAACTTATACAAGTTTTCATTTACCAACTTATACAAGTAAAAGGAAGCAAAATCAGTTAGACTCAGATAACAACATGTTCAATATGACCTCCGTTCAGTTTTAGGCACTCATACAGTTTTTGAAGGTTTTGCATCATTTTGGTTTGGTGAAGAGGTGTTGTTTCTTGCTCTTCATACACATGGTTGTTTTTTCCTGGAGTTGGACGAGGTAACTGGTGGGTCCTCATGGAAAATCTTCTCCTCAAAAATTCTCCAAACCTGAGTGTCAGGTGATGTACGATCGAGGGAGTGGGCTGGGTAAGAAAAGTTTGTTCTAAGGGATATGATGCGGTTATCAAAAGTTTATTGAAGGAAAGCAATGTTGGTTAAGGCAGTGTGACTGCTTGCGCCATCTTGCTGGAACCATTGTGAACGAAAAGACAGGTTTTGGGCATGACAAAATCTCCTAAGGTCTCCTGTAAATTGATCAAGAATGACCCTATATCGTTTCTGATTTACAATATGAGGATTTCCTGTATTGTCTTCAACAAAGTATGAACTAATTATACCTCTTCATGACATAGCGCACCAAATGGTTACAAGCTTACTATGCTGCGGCCTCTCTACAACACTGCCACACACCCAAGACCACAATGTCTGGATGTTCAAACCAAAGTAAATGTGTTGTCTACTTGTTTATGAAACCATTAAGGTGCAAATGACATTCATTTGAAAAACATACATCACTCAGAAACTCAGGTTCTCCATAGCACATTGCTAACATTGAAGCGCAGTACTGAACTTTGACTGTTTTGTTTATACAGTTTAAAGATTGCCCAGTTTGTATCATGTAGGGATAACCACCATTTTTTAAAAACATTCTTCTCAACGACGTATTGCTTATATAGAGTTTCAAAGATGTTCAGTTTAGGATTCTTTTTGGTGACTGTAACACTTGCTGCAACGCTCTTCTGTGGTATTCATTTGTTCAGACAGTAGTTGGGCAATCTGAATAGCCCTTCCACTGTGTCATAACACTACCTGTTCTTAAATTTTTTTTGAACTACACTAATAACACAGCATTACTAGAAGGGTTTTTGTGTAAATGTTCCTGAAAACATAATTTTATTGAGAGTCTGACAAACTTGGCTTACTCAAACGTCCAATTCCGTATGAGCGAAAATAATGCTCTACAATAAAAGCTTTCTCTGCAGTAGTTAGCACCATGTCAGTTAAACTAACCTCAAATAAGAAAGAAATAATAATCACGAAGTTGACACAGCTGATCAAGAAGGAAGCTCCAGCTGATTCAATTTCAATACTGTAATATTAGCCTCCTTAGGAAAGTAAGTTTAAGCAAGAATTTAATAGTATTATCAGTTCATTATTATCAGTATTTTGGAGCCAACTAGATGGGTTATCAATAACTTGCATTGGTAATATAATAACAAGTTTTGACACCAATATGTGTAAAGGTACTGTAACTGAATCTGTGTTTTCTGATCCTTCTGTTCAGTTAGAATAAGTGCTTGATTAAAATATAATAAAGCTAAGGGAAAGAGAATTTTTACAAGAGTTTTTAATGGAAGTAATAATGATATCTGGCTTAAGGATATCAAGTGTTAGAAAGCGAGAGTTACATGATAAAATAAAAACCTAAAATGACTCAGAGATATGTAAAAAAATCTTTTCGAAATGTGTGACTACAGCTACAATTACGTACAATAAAAATAATATTTTGAAGGCTTCTAATAAAACAAAAGCAGCATGATATTTGGTCAAATTTGAAACTAGGAGTTATAAAGAAAGGAAATCTGTAAATCTTGAGTTACATATCTGTGATAGGGTTTATATATATCTGTTTACAGTTTCACATATTTTCAATGACTTTTCACAAGTACTGTAAATTGTCTTGGTGTATCTAAAGAAAACAAACCCGTCTTAAATCTATTAAAAAACAAACAAAACACATGCAGTATGGTTTTGGTGAAACCCATAACAGTAGATGAGATATTATAAATTATAAACAGTTTTAGCTCTTCAAGAACCAACAACCAAATGCACAGAGTTTAAATGAGCATTACAACTAGCAAAACACTGGCACCAAGACAGTTCCCAAGGGCCACTAGAAGAGCTATATAGTGGCGGTTCATGTAACTAACGCTTCCTGCCTAAAGAGACGCCAATACCTTGAAATTTGGAACTTATCTCGTATAATATCTGACTGATGTTATTAATTTATAAAAAATATTAGAATGATAAAATAAATTGGATTATAACATATATTTCATGTGGTTTAAAAAGATAAATATAATGTTTGTATTTGTTGTATTGTGTTTGTATTATTTATTGTCTTATGCTGTGAAATTTATATTCTATGGTATCAATTTTTTATATTCTTAGTATTTTGTTGTAATATGTATATTTAATTTAATATTATTTGACTCGCCATCTGGCACTGGACTTGTGTGTATTGTGTTATAATGTGGCAAGAAATGAAATTAATAAATACAAAATTATATAATTTCTGACTACATAAAAGTGAGTACACAAGTGGTTAGTTGATGTTGAAATGGTTTGTTGATTATTAGAGAACATTTTACAGTACTCGTAGTTGACTTGATTTAACTTACCATATGGAAGTTACCACATGGATGGATAGGAATCACAGATGGGTTCAGAACGAATATATGACCATTTAACAAAAAGTCATAAATTCATACTTCACATAGATTGTGAAAGTGGAAGCCACCCAAATGAATTTGTGCCAAAAAAGCATTAATTAACATAAGTTCTGCAGAAGAGAGATATAAATAGAATGAAACCAATTGGAAAAACCGGAAAGCAATACAGGATGTAATAAAAACACAAAATCATTTGTGTAGTAGCAATATTAATAATGAATGGATGAATGAATAATGACTTATTGTTCGCTCAAATAACAATTATTAAAGCATACAATTTCTATACAACAAAATATAAACATGAGTACTGAAATAGCACAAATATGGCTTTTAAAGAAACAATCGATAAATCTTGAATTAGTTTACCAGTCTGGAATATTAAGTCTTAACTAAACATATTTTGCCATAACTTATTTTAACGTGTACAAATGTAAATATTTTTCTTTCCCACTACCTTTGCTTATGACTTAATAACGAAGGTATATTTTTGTAAACTTTAACTATTTACTGCCATTAACTTTATTACACTGTGGAAATCACCATACAACAATCGCTGAACCAAACTATGACAGTTCATTTTTAAGTAAAAACCATCTTGTTACAAATCACAGAAAACGTTTAATAAACCAACTTTCAACTGACACACAGTACTTCAGAATTTGAAAAACATGGCCAAAACTTGAAAATGGATTCAAAACATACAAAAGTATGAATATCAAGGAATTGGGGGGTCACTGACTATGAATCTAATGTAAAATTTTTGTATAACACAATATTATCCATTTTCAACTTATATTGGCATACAGCTTTTGCACAGCTTTTTGTCTCATAAAATTAGTCTACCATAAGAAATCAACAGTTATCCAGTAACAATAATGTCACTATGGTTGTGTATGGCTGAATATTATTATGAATCAGACGGTTGCTTCTCATAAGAAGGCTCTACCAATGGTTTTGGATTGCCCGCCTGAGGTTTTTAATGCCAATTGTTTATCCAGATCGTGACACATCATGGACATCAGATATTTCTTCCTTAAACAACCTACACCATTTACCCACAATTTCCTTATTCATAACTTGTTCCCCTTACACTTCTACAAGTTGTCGATGAATTTTAACAGGATGAATATATTTGATGTTGTAAAGTCTGTAAGTTTGTGGCATTTCTGGTATTTCACAGTTGGTAAGAATGGTGATCAACACAATATTCTACAATGTAACATAATCAAATAAATAACAGATTCAGTGACTTGACATACACTGACGACATTGTGGGGGGGGGGGGGGGGCTTGACCTTAAAACTGCTTTGGTTTGTCTCTTATATGGTGATAAAACAGTTCTTACTTAAAAAATAATTATCACAGATTATTTAAAACTCATACAATACTTTAATAATACGTTCTCTCTATATTTTAACCACACATTCAATTCATTTATTCCAAGCTAATTTAAATTCTACTAATATCATTTTCTTCCAATAGAAATTTTTGAAATAAATATACTGTGTACAGAATACCGCTGCTGTTCACTCATATCACTGGTATTTAACGGGCAGTTCATCATGCACAGCTCTTCTAGCCCAACTAGAAACATTTTGTGTGTCTAATACATTTAAACTTTTTGAAATAACTGTAGTTAAAAACTGTTCAAAAAACATTTGGAAAAGTATGTACAATGACAGTGAGGACTTGACTGAGACTGGAAATAAGCAGATGTTTACTAATTTTGTTTCCTGTTGATAGTGTTCCAAGATTCCTAGAACTATAATGGTCATCAAAGACACAGATATAACCAGTCTACCAAATATGTGTCTAATTTTATTTTTTAAAAAAGAGATTTAAAAGCAGAAGCAAGATAAGAGACTAATTTCATGAAAACTGTTAATCTAGCCTTGGAAATTCATTTCATTCCTTAAAATTGAAAGTCATAAAATGTACAGGATATTCTTAAGAATTAGTTTCCAAACTGTGTATTCTTCAGAAATGGGGATATTCCGTGGCTTCCTAGTTCGCCTGACTTCTCAGCTTGCGACTTATTCTTACGAGGCTACTTAAAGAGTATAGTGTACCAGAAAAAAAACTGGTGTGCATGTTGGAAGTGATAACTTCTATGACCGGTCAGTATTTCCAATATCTTTTGAACAATACAGGGGGACATGCTTCAGGAAAACTTTGCAACGAGTATACCATTAAACATATTGTTATTATTTTATGTTATGATTAAAATTTAATGATCTCCTGAATATTTTTGCCTGTAGAAATATAAACAGCAATAATTATGATAACCTGTCCAGTTTCTGTTATACATCTACCTAAACAAATTTCTCCGATTTTCGACTGGAATACTCCAAGGCCAGCTGATTTGTTTGAATGAATATCCATATGTGAGGTTACTATTTTCGCATTATCACTTGCATTATGATAAATTGCTACTCCACCTGCAGAAACCCCAGGTCGTATATACTTTGTAACGCAATAGATATCCGGAATATCTATGATCTCTCCATCATTCATTTGTGTTTCCGAAAGAATAATTATTACATTTGATTTTTTCAAAATACTGTCATTGAGATCCAGAGTCAGACAAAACTTCACTAATTGTTGTAAACATAAACATATGCGCAATGCTATACAGCCCAAACTATGATCAATGCTATACAGCTAAAATATATGTGCAGTGCTATATAGCCGAAACATATGTGCAGTACTATACAACACAAATGTATGTGCAATGCTATACAACACAAACATATGCGCAGTGTTATAAAACCCAAACGTATGTGCAGCATTATATAGCCCAAACGTATATGTAGTGCTATACAGCCTAAACGTAAGAGCAGTGCTATAAAATACAAATATATACACACTATTATACACCCCAAACTTATGTGTAGTGCTATAGAACCCATACGTTTGCACAGTACTATACAGCACAAAAGAATGTGCAGTGTTATACAACACAAACGTATGTGCAATGCTATACAGCCCAAACGTATGCACATTACTATACAACATAGATATTTGCACAATGCTATACAGCCCAAATGTATACGCAGTGCTATATAGCCCAAAACGTATGTGCAGTGCTATACAACACAAATGTATGAAAAAAAGTATGTTATTATTATGTTCAACATACCGTCGCATATAAACGTATACAGGCGGGCCTCATTAATCCGCACGCACGGTACTCCGAACGGCCTTCGGTTGCCATTTCTTAGAATTTCTATGTTACAACAACGGAAACATAAACAAAGTAAAGGATGTAGTTGAGATGAGTCACTAGTCAGGTCATTTCACTGTTAGTACAATACGTTCCATTGTGAAGTGATTTTCTTTGTTTTTCATGATGACAACGAAACGAAAACATGTGACTCTAACTTTAGAAGACAAGTGCAAGATTATCAAACGACTGGACAACGGAGAAAGTTTAGGAAAACTAGCTTCGGAGTACGGTGTTGGAAAATCGACAGTGTTTGACATTAAAACTAAGAGGGATAAGATCATATCTCACTGTTCTCGCACGGAATGCGGTCCGGGAAAGCGACAAACTTTGAGAACTGCTGAAAATGTGGATGTTGAACAAGCACTTTACACATGGATAGTTCAGCAAAGATCCAAAAACAACATGCTAACCGGTGACATTATCGCAGAAAAAGCTAGATTTTCTACAGAGAAATGATGGATAATGATAACTTTCGTCCAAGTAACGGTTGGGTGAGCAATTTTAAAAAATGGTTTGGAATCAGAGTGCTGAGTTTAACTGGAGAAAAAGGTTCGGGTGATGAAAGTGCATTTGACATTTTTAAAGAAGAATTCCAAAAAAAAAATCACAGAAAAGGGACTTAACCGAGAACAGCTTTATAATGTAGACGAGTCGGGCCTTTACTGGAAGTCACTTCCCAGAAAAACTCTTGTAATGGCAGGAGAAAAGGAAGCTCCCGGGCGGAAAATCAGCGAAGAACGGATAACGGTTTTCCCTTGTCCTAATGCTGCAGGAACTCACAAGTTGCGCATGGCAGTGATAGGGGAAAGCAAAAACCCAAGGCCATTTAAAAACTTTGTTTACCAGTCAAGTATTTTAACCAAAAGAGTGCGTGGATGAATCAGCAAATTTTTCTTGATTGTTTTCATAACGAATTTGTATATTCTGTGAGAACCCACCTTAAATCTATTAATCTTCCCCAAAAGGCAATCTTACTTTTGGACAATTGCCATGGCCATCCTGCTGCAGAAGAACTCGTAAGTGATGACAAGAACATTTGCGCGATGTACTTACCCCCAAATGTAACTGCACTCGGTCAGCCAATGGACCAGCATGTGATCACAGGAATCAAAATGCTGTACAAAAGAAGCCTGCTCTACAGCGTAGTGTCTTCAGATGAATCTCTAGAAACTGTCATAAAACCCTTGACAATTAAAGATGCAGTGAAAGCTTGGGATGAGACTTCTAAGGGAACATTGTAAGCTCTTGGACTCAACTTTGGCCTCTTCCCCAAAGACCGGCAACCGAAAGTTCATCAGATGCTTCCATGGTACAAGACATTGTTCATGTTCTCCAAACAGTTCACAAGACAGTTGACCTTATTATGGAAGAAGATGTTACTGAGTGGCTGTGTGAAGAGGAGGCAGGGCTAGGCAATGAACACTTATCTGATGCTGAAATCATCCAACGTGTGCAAGAAGAAGCAAAGAGCCGTGATGAAGACATAAACAATGGGGAAGAAGAACCAACCCAATGTGTCAAACATGCAGAGGTGATTTATTGTACAGTAATAAAATTTGTTTTAGATTATTTCTGGCTTTTTTTTGCATTTCCTCAATAATCCGAACTTTTTGATAGTCCGAACGCCTCGAGCAAACAAATATTTGAATTAACGAGTTTTGCCTGTATAGGTTTATGATTATAAACATATACACTTATGATTATGCCACTCTTATGGTACGCAGAGACCGTGACCCGAGTTTGCCGTTTTACTCCCATCCCAGAAAGTGTCCAACAGGCCTATAGAAGGTATCACTTCAAAAACCAAGAACAATTGAGAACCTCAAATACAGAATTCAAAAGGAGAAGAAAAGAGTACTTGAGCAAATCCTGTAGCTCAGTAGCTCAATTACTGGGAGACATTGAAGTAAAATAAAAAATTAGGGGTTTTGAATTTAATTTATTTAACAAAGAAAAAGAAATTGCACAGCTTTATGGGTGCCAGGAAGCATTAGGCTTACCAATATTGAAAAAGTTAAAAGTTTGACTATTTTAGTTTATTAAAAAACTCTGAGGGTCGTGATTCTTTTAAAAGTGTACTTTCCAGTGGTTATATGGTAAATAAGAAGTCCTTTTTTGTGTTTCTGAAACTGTACATATTAGTTTATTGAAAATATTCATACACACATATATAATTCAATGATAAATTTTTAAGTTATACATCCTACTTAGAATCATTATATTTTACTTTTTAAGAAGGTCAAAATCTTGAAAAATTGAATTTACTGTTTTTATTTTAGTTGCAACTCTTAGAAAATTATTTGATAAATCAAACAGATTATTGTTATCTGCTTTTCTTCACATGTTTAAGTTACTTTATTTGAACAAATTATTCATGTCTATGGACATCTTTGATTTTTAAACAACAAAATATTTATTTATTTTTTTTTTTAATATCAATTATAGAACACACAACTAATACATGGAATAATAATTAATTCTAAACAGTTAAACAAAATTTTAATTTTGAGTGTTCTTTAACACATGTTACCAGTCTGTTGTTGAAAGATGGTTATTTCTGAAGATCGCAGATGGGTTGGTCTCATGATGAGGGCTCCGCCAGTGTTTGCACGTGTTGAGATATTTGTTTGCATATTGTTCTACATTACCAATGAAAACACGTCTGTCTCTCGCAATCATTTTTTAATAACACTCTCAACGACTGTTTTTTATAAACTTTACTCGTTTTCACCTTTTGAAAGCGTCTCTTTCAGCACACAGCACATTGTTCTGATTACAAATGAAAATATGTCTGTCACACGCGATCATTGTCTAATCAACTCACTCTATGATTAACTAACTTTTAACTGTTAGTAATTTACATAGTGGATTCTATAAGAATCACTTTAATACAACTTCCATTGTCCACGAATTTACTCCTTCACCAATCAAAAATACGTATGACTATTTCAGACGCTGCCTTCCAACTGATTTTTAAGATTAACTGACTTTAAAATATTAATTTACATTGTTTATATATTTAAAAAATCACTTTAGTACAAGTTCCATTGTCTGCGAATTAAATCTTTCTTTAACCTAAAATACATCTGTCCATCTTGAACACTACCCTGTAACTGACTCTAAGCACGCTTCCAGATTCCAGATATCACTTCTTAACCACGTGGTTATAGCCTCAAACCCATAACCACTTAGTAACAAGTCTTTTCACCTCATATAAGCACAATTTCACACAAATATTAAGTTTATCTTAAAAATAGACATTTCTATACATACAAATACTTATTTTGGAAATTTGTTTTGATTTACTTCATCATTCTAAAAACAGTAACCAACTTCCATTTTCATTTTAACCAATGACAGCATTTATCTATTTTACCGCGACTTTCCATCTCTTATTCAAAAATTCAAAATCTGCACATTACAACATTATGCTCAGATTTCAGCGGTGCCATGATGAATGCTTGGATCGAAACAGATGTTATTTAAAAAAAATTAATTATTTTCACTACTTTTCTGTAATGTTTTGTTATACTTTAAGGTGATATTAATAAATTTGAGAATAAAATAATTTATTACTTTTGAGAGTTATTTTTAAAATACCAGTTTTACTCAATATATACATTACATTATATATATATATATATATATATATATATATATATATATACTCAACCTTTGAAAATTCTAAAAATACATATGAATGGTACTAAATTACTGTTTAATTGGCTTAATACTGATACATTCATGATAACACACAAAAACTCAATAATTCTGTTTCCACTATATTTTTGGTATCAATTTTCAAACAACTAGTTTAGCACAATAAATATTTTGTCACTGGAAGACACAAGGAAAACATTAAATTTAATTGAATAACCACAAATAGAATATAATACAAACTTCAATTATTTCCTAAGTCAATGATGAATCTTAGAGCTACACTCACCACACTTCATTAACTGCATGGTTGTGTCAAAAATTATGTTAAAATCAAACAACAATTTATCTTTTAACACATTTTGTGATTGCCAATTCATTACACAGAATGTGATTAAGCCATATTCCATGGACACATTCTTCTACAATGATGATGAATCCAAAATTAAATATAAACCTAAAATATTTTTATCTTCTATGCTATATTTCTATGTTATAGATATGTTATATATATTAGATGAATATAAGTTTAAAAACAACTTGATAATGACAATATTGTCATTCATTCATTTATAATATGTTTCAGGTTTGCTTGCAGTAGTCGATGCATCCACATTAGGAGAGTTCCGCATGTACGCTATTCCTTGGCAAATGTCAGCAGGATGTCAGCTTGCTGGATTTCTGGGTGTACTGAGCTCAGAGTTATCTGTTTATACATTAGCCGTTATCACGCTCGAGCGTAACTATGCAATCACTCATGCTATGCACCTCAACAAACGTTTATCTCTCAAACATGCTAGCTACATCATGCTGTGTGGTTGGACATTTGCGGCTATCATGGCGACATTACCTCTTTTTGAAATATCAGATTATCGTAAATTTGCAACTTGTTTGCCATTTGAAACAACAACAGGACCTGGAAGTCTTATTTACGTTGTTTCATTAATGTTTATAAATGGTGTTGCATTTTTAATTCTAATGGGATGTTATCTTAAAATGTATTGTGCAATTCGTGGTTCACAAGCATGGAATTCAAACGATTCTAGAATAGCTAAAAGAATGGCTTTATTAGTGTTCACTGATTTCCTCTGTTGGTCTCCAATTGCATTCTTTTCTTTAACAGCTGCTTTTGGTTTACAGTTAGTAACGCTCGAGCAAGCAAAAGTATTCACAGTGTTTGTTCTACCTCTTAATTCTTGTTGCAATCCTTTCCTCTATGCTATTTTAACAAAACAATTTAAGAAAGATTGTGTATTGATCTGTAAAGCGATTGAAGAATCTCGTGTTACGCGTGGCATCGGTAGGTGTCGTCATAGTTCCAATTTTAGTAATCGTCAAACGCCGGCGAATACAAATAGTTTGGTTGATCGTTCATCTCGGGAACACAATCATCCTCATCAGCCTTGTAGCTGTAATGTTAAACTATTAGGTGATTTACCTTCCCAACCGCAAACGCCAAGAATTTGGCTGTTTGGTAAATTTCGTTCATTCCTCATGTGTTTGCAGAGAGGAAGTGACTCTAGGCATCGAACACACTCTGATCAATATGCTTATCAAATTGCAGAAATCCAACAAAAACAACATAAACGAGCATCTTCTGTATCTTCCAGTGATAACTTTAGCTCTTCTCGATCTGATTCATGGCGTCAAAACCACCATCACTGTGGCATACCTATGAGATTATTAGACCCGAAACGAAGGGCCTCATCATGGATTGTCACACGTAAAACTTCTCAGGATTCAAATCTTTCAAGTTCAAGAAATGACTCTTCTGGTTCCGCGACTACTGCAAGTACAACAATGTCGAGAGTTTCTCGGTCAAGTGCTTCAAGTGATACAAGGACAAAACCAAGATTAACACGACAAAGTGCTGTACAAGACGATTGTGAACCGCCGGGTTCCCCTGCTAGGTTAACTGTTAGGTTTCTGACAACTATTCCTTCGGCAGCAGAAACTAGTGTTCAACAAGATGATGAACCAGCACCTTGTTACGCCATCTTACATGCCAGTCCAGAACCTTCACCTACTCCTAGTCATCCTGTAAATATATCACCTCGACAGAGAAAAGATTTCTCACCAAATAATGATAGAAGATCACCGTCTTGAACTTTATATAATTAAGGACTCACTTGTAAGTGAATTTTGTGATCTAAGTAGAAAATAGTATCAAGTAAAAGGTATTTTTGGATAAGAATACAGTTTTTTACAACTCGTGATTGAAATTAAATAGGCAGTAAACCCAATTTTAAAAAAATATCATTTTTTCCCCCTTAACATCAGATATTCAGATGGTTTGTGCAGTGTTGTAAGAATTTTACACTTGCAATAGCTGGTAGACCCAATATTAAATAACGTTGTCATTTGTACTTTAGTCATTCAATGAGGTAGACTAAGGTCATGATTTTATGTAGCCTTTTTGAAGGCGAACCAATCTAGTTTTATTTCAATTTCTTTTAAAATTATTTTTTGAGTTATTAAATCAATAGTAAATGGATAACTGAATATGTCCAGTTCTTAAATAATGAATGTAACATAAATCAATTTAATTTATATATTTAAAATATTTTAATTTCAATAGTACAATAATTAATCTTACTTGAATTTTGTGTACAGAAATAAAATTAAGCCAATGTAGGATGTATAGGATATCTTTAGGTACTTTATTTATTAGGGGAAAAACAGATCTTTATGCAATGTTTTATTAATGCTTCAATTTTTACAAAATCTGTATTAATCATTGCCATTAAAAACTGTAAATAAACAACTCTTCATTTTAGACTTCTTTCAATTTTTCAAATATATTTTTACTAATTCACAAAGAACAATTTAATGTTTCAGTAAATTTTACTATTTCAGCAGTATCAAATTTATTTTCTTTAAAAAGTGTGTATAACATTACTTTCTGCAATAGGCAAATGTAAACTTTTTTATGTTAAATTTACTGCCCAATTTGGTACATCTATATAGAAAATATATGTTTTAAATATAGTCCCTGTCCACAATTTACTGTTATAAGTTTTCCACTAACTCCAAAACTTGAAAATAATATTAATAATAGCCAGAATTTGAGGGGATTTTAATTAAATTAAAAGAAAATTTAAGGTTTATTATTCTTTCCTCAATATAAATGGCCAGAAAATTTCAACTTGGGCAACATTTGAATAAGTTTTTCATCTTTATGTAGGTGAAGTTACATTAATCTTGATGATCTGTAATTACAGACTGAAACAGTGTGATCTTTGCTTTAACCCTTTTCTTCTTTTTGTTTTACTGAAATTTTTGTTTTTGGAACGATTTTGGTGAAAACCCCAAACCGTTTCAAGACGTCAATCCAAAAACCACTTTTTTCAGCTTAGGAGGTTTTTAAATTCTCTAAAAAAAACCTATTATTGATTTTTTGACTTATCATTAACTTTCACTATATTATGAGAGAAAATAAATCAGATCATTTTTATTATTATTTTTTGGGTAAAAATATCAGATAGTCCATTGGAATATGCACAATATTCAACTTATATGCTCTTATGCAAAATATGCACATTATTTTCATTAAAACCTAATGTTTATATTTTATAAACCATCTATTTTCCTTCAGTCGTACATGATAAAAAAAAAATTTATAATTCTTATCCAAAAACATCTTTAAACAATGTGATGTGAAACAAAAAGCTACAATAAGTAATTTATAATTCAGTGCCATGAAATGAGATGTGAGAGAGAATGTATATATTATTATTATTTTGTATGTGTATTATAATAAAATCTAGGATTAAAATGTGCAATTCTTGTGTCAATGTGTCTTACAGTATTGTTTTTATTGTGTTAAGTTATATACCATTGATATTTTTATTTTCTTGTCCATCATGTTAATACGCTTTTATATTTGCTTAATTTATGTGTTTTATACAAAGAATAATGTTTACGAAAATATAAAATATAATATTTTAAGCTCATGGATGGAATATAATTACAATAAAAGAACAATTTTGAAGACTGCTTTTATTTTATTGTTATTTCATTTGCCTTATAAAAAAAAAATCATGTTTATTTTTCAGGGTTTAATAGTAAATGCTACTTATTACAGGTGTATTGTTAATTGCCTCTTTTTAGAGCAGATTGATGTCTGTGGCAGCAAGCTTCCACAGAATGGCCCCATGAACCTCCTCCTGACAACCCAAGCACCGCATTTCAATATTTCACCAAAAAGCACACCTGACTTTATTCCTTCTCTACTGGAGCTTTTTAAACACATTTTCAGACATTTTAGTTACATATTTTTTAATTGTTGTCTGTAGTTATTAAAGTATGTGCTGGAAATAAATATAAATTTGGAAAATTTTTATGGAACCATTTAATTGAAGAAAAATATGTTGATTTTTCCTTTTTTTTAAATCATTAATATTATACTGTGAGTTTTTAATCAACTACAGCTTGTTCCAAAAATAAAAATTTATGCTGAACGAAATTAATTTATTTTCAAAGTTTAATCTCTATAGCCACAATTTATTATTTGTCGTTTCATAAATCAATTAATAATAGATGAGTGTATGAATAATATTATTGATTGTGTATGAGTGAGTGCTACTGTCAGTGAATGTAAGTAGTTCTATATATTTTAATGATGAAATTGTATTATTTTTGTTGTGTTTTTATATTTTTGGTAAGTAATTGTTGTTTTGGTGTGTTTATGTAAAGTAATCATTTAATCCCATGTTTAGAAGCTGGTGGATTTTTTTTCTATGTAGGTTTAATGTTTATTTAGTGTGAACTCAGTCAGGTTGATTTTTTTTTTTTACACTTTAACTACTCACCTTTAGTTTTTACATGCTTATGTACAGTTTTTTCTTCCTTTTTTTTTCTTTCCCTTTTTATCTTTACATTTTATTTATTGCCCCAAACAGGTTTTTTTACCTTGGCATATTATAAATAAAAATAGGTAATTTAAAAATTATATTAAGAGTTATTATTTTGTACTGTTCTTCTTTTTGGCCAATGATTGGAGAAAGATATTTGACTCCCATCTCCCAACATTTTTCATTCCTCATTATCGTTGTTACTAAGGAAAAGTATCCATTGATGCTCCCATTCCTGAATCTAGTTCATTTTTATCCCAAAACCCTCTACACCAGTATGATCTAATGTGCTCTGCAGTACATCCATCTTGGGTCTATCTAAAATGGTGAAAATATTGGCCAAATTCACCATGTTCTGTGAGAGCTTGTGTAAGGAAATAATCCACCTCACCATATCTCCTATTTATCCACTTGAAGAGATCATTTTCTTTGTCTGTCTTCCCCTACAGCATCAGAGACTTACCTTAACTGTCACAAATTTAACGCCAACTTCCGTTTACAAAACGTAATCCTAATAACATAACAAGTCAACTGATTGGACAAATTATTTCACAATTAAATATTTACATTTTCTCAACTCAAGTTTTCTTTAAACTACTACAAACATTATAGAATTATTAATTGACATCGAAATTTTAATATTGAAATAAGATGTTAAATTTTATTTAAGGTGTAATATTTGAAAATACCGAATATTAATAATTTGAATATTTAGTTTATTTTAAAATCTGCACAATTAAAATAATAATGTGTTTGATGAAACTCCCTGTATTTCATATTTCATATCACCCAAGGCTCAAAAGAAATTGATCCTACTTTCTATTTATATTAAAGTTATTCTCAAATTCATATTTAAAACAGAACAATATTCCTGTTTATCATACCTTTAGATAGAAATTGGGAACGAGAAAGTTGGATCTTAAGATCCATGGTGATGTTAGCAGCACTTTTTTATTCGAGATAGTGATATTAGAAAATGAAGATAATATTTTATAAGAAGTTTATAACTTCCAACTACGTTCTGATGGTCCTAAAAAAAAGCTTTCAATTTTTACAGAATTATGTCTTTATAAATATATAAGCAGTAAATGTAAATTCTTAATACGGTATATAAATTATGTAAATAGTGTTTTTATACTCGTAAATAAATATCTAAACATAAATATACAAACCTACATTTATTAACGAGTAAAAACATGTTTTTTGTCCATGTGGGTTGTACCTAATACTAAAAGTATCAGATAATTGTATAAAGTACTAGTTAGTATAAGTATCAGTTACAGAAAAATCTGTCATAACCCATCTCTAGTTCAGGATCTTTCTGTAGGTGGCCAGAAAACTATTACAAATGGTTGTGTTGTGAAACTAAATGATGACTAGACTACAGGTTTACTGGGAGGACACTTCAGATCTTAGAGAGTTGAAGAGATTCATTCAAGAGTCAATGGGCAAGCAGTAAATTTACACAGGCAATAGATCTTCTAACTGGACACTAATGTGATAGACATTACCCTAATGATGGGTGAACTCTTTCTATGCAACTGTGGGCTGTTTGTTCGATGGAGGCTCAGCTATTTTGATCGGCCTGAAATGTTTAGGGGTGCCTATCTCATGGTATGCATTCTAACTAGTTCATGTATATTTCTCAATAGATTCATTTGGGGTTCTCACTGTACAAAGGTTGGATGTTGTCTTCAAATCCCAAATTAACAAATGGATAAAATATGAAGGTTACAATAACTGTGAGCTGATGACAAAAGAGGAGGTTTTTGAGCCTTAAGTGGTATCTTGTTTTTAAAGTCTTGTAGTCACATGAAGATGTCTTTCTATTTTTATTGTTTTTTTTTTTTTGTTTTTTTTTTGGTGATTTAAAAGTCATTTTAAATCACAAAACATTTGAGTCATCACAGCTTATCAAAACAAAAACATATTATAAAAGAAACTTGGTGTCTATTAAATATAGGCTTATTAAATTTCTCGATCCCTTGAATACTCTAATAGTGTCAAGGTTAGAAAAGAACAAGATTTAGTCAAGAGAGACCTGACAAGTGATATGGAAGGGAGAGGCACCTAACCTAAGACTAGATGAAGAAAGCAGTAGACCCAGCAAGGATTCCTCGGAATTTCCAGACCTGTACTCACCATAAATAAGCTCTTGAAGGAAGATGTGTTTCCAAGATGAACAATATAAGTAAACACAACTCTTGTGAAACAAATGTCTTCCTGAAAAAGTAGTTATACAATAGTGACCAATTGTTGTCATTTTTTAAACTTAAATTTTTGTTTATTTACCTTCAATAAAGTACGCTGTTTTGGAAGGATGATTTTGTCAAAGCAAAATACTAAATTTTCAAATTTAATACATTAAATGTATGCATAACCAGTTCATAATGATCTAAACCTTTTTAGTCGCAATGAGTAGTCATGAGGATATTAAAGGGGCCTCAGCCCTTTCCCCAAAAACTCTTGGCGATTTATAACTATACCTCATAGCTAAACCGCCAAACCTCATAGCTAATAACAATCATCAATAACCTCATAAAAAAATCCCAATATCCATGTTTATTAGTGTTAATCATCTAAAATGTGTTTAGAAATTAATTTAAGATATTCTGACAATAACCAAAAATGTAATACAGTCACATCTAATCTGAAATGACAATTCAAAACAAGTGACAATGATTAACTTATGTATCACATTTGAATTAAATATGTTCTAATTTACAGATTATATTACAGAATTTTAATTAGATATCCCCTAATTGCATCTCTAGTAATTTTTATGAGTGCCGAAAATCGTATACCTTTTTAATAAAATATAATTACCCTGTATACGAACTATAGGGTAAGTTTGGTAATCGCAAATAAAATTCAATCTTTGTATTTTGACTGATCTTCACATTGCATTGCCTCAGGAAACTGAAAAAGTGATTTTTTACATGCTGTCTGGCTGTCGTCATTATTGTCTATTCGTAAGGACGATAGCGGTTACAAAAGTTATGATATCTGTTATCATGAAATAATGAATTCTAGTGTTTTCATTGAAATTCAGAAAAAAAAAAAAAAATTTAAATGTCAAAAGGGTAGCCATTTTAAACAATTTTTGTTTGTGTCTTGTGGTGATATTCAACTTATTACACAGTAGATTATATAAAAATTTTGAGAATTCAATTCTACATGTAATGGTACCAACACTACCTCTCTACAGTGATAAATATCAAAATTATAGACGAAAATATAATTTATTTTGAACTTTAACCTCCCAAAAAAATGTGATATTTGTATAGTTACAACATCTGGCATGGCAAAGCAACCGACATTAGCTTATCAAGGTATAATACGGAAAGCTTCTAAGACCATTAGGGCCTATCTCGCGTCATGAAAGTAGTGATATACGCAATTCAAGGATTCAGAAAACTGTGTAATAACTGTTTTAAACAATTGTTTGGACAATTACATTTAGAGAATTTGCTTGTATTATATTGTATGATGGGATGGGTAAGTACCATGATGGCAGCCATAAACTTGTTTTTTTTATGTCTTATGGTCTACTTCAAAATATACATTGTTTATTTTGTAATAAGCCCACTTAGTTACTACACTTTACAAATTATTTACATTGCAACCAGCAACCCACAATATTACCACTTTTGATGACTCCTTCACGACAAAAATTATAAAATCATAACCTCTCAAAACTAAGAAGATGAGAACAAAATCTGGAGACCCACCTAACCTTAAGATAAATTCATACAACAACCAAATTTGTGGCCTTGAAATTCATTGGAAAAAAATATAAATAATACTACAGACTATTTGGTTAGACATTTAAAAATATTATTTATTACCTTAATAGTCTAACGTATTTAAGTTATCTAATCCTAGAGGCTTATTAGATTATTATTATTTGTGTTATCTTTTACCTTACATTTGAAGCGGGACCTGTTGATGTTTAATATCTTAAGAGCAAAATTTTAATCTTTTTTTTTTTTTTTAGGAAACAATGTTGTACGAATTTCATAAATAATTTTCAAATTTCTTTCATAAATATTTAAAAAATTTGTAATTCCTTTCAAGGTAGCAGCAACAATAGTATCTGTTCAATCAAATTTTGATATTTTTTAAATTTAATAGATACAACATAATAATTAAACAAGCCCTCGGTTGGTATAGCGGCTAAAAGCTCGCATGCAAGAGTTTAAACTTGATTCACATAAACGTTAAATTGGTTTCAGTATTTACCCAATGTCATGAAGAAAAATGGGGAGATTCAATTAGTATCGGTAGTGAATTCTGGTCATGGCAGCTAGAACTATGATGATGGGAACTTAATGTGATGATGAATTGTTTAATGAAAAGCTGTTTAACTGGCCTAGGCTCACAAAGGGGTGTTGTGTTAAGGATTAAAATATAAAGAGATTGTTTATAAGTACCGGTATTGCAAAACTATTTGTTTATATATCTACTAATAAAGAAGATTTAATTTAATTCACAAATTTCAAAAATATTGTTTCTCTTATTTGGTTGAAATTTTAGCCTCTAAAATGACAAAGGTTGTGATGTCTCTTCATATATACGTATCTATGTAGTTAATTTTTCAAGAAAACTACAGATGAATAGTTGTGAACCGATTTTAACAACAATTAGCCTCTGGTTAATAAATTGCATATCTTTATCAGCCTGAAAAAATATATTCACTGTTCCAACATGGCTGCCAGTTAATTGTTGGTTATGTTCCCATAAAAATAATGGATATAAAGGATTTCACTTAATTTTCACAGATGGATCAGTTGAGGGCAATAAAGGGAATGCTGGAGCTGTCTTCTATGATCAGACAGCTGACACAGAATTTCAGGATCTGCCTGCAGTACTGATGTTGAACTACTCAGAATAAATGGTGTGTTTACTTACATTCATACCATCCCTGTAAAAGATATGTTCATTTTTTTCCGACTCTAGATCAGCTCACAAATAATACAAAAACAGCTACCAACAAAATTAATTCCACTACCGTATTGAGGAGATTCATAAAATGTTAAGAAGAATATCTGGGGGAAAATCACCTTCCAGTAGATACCCATTCAATGTGGTGTTCCTGGCAATGAAAGAGCTGATCGCCTGGCCAACCATGTAGCAAAACTTCAGCCTGCCCCCATCTCTTAGTGAGTGTCTGTAAAAATTAAAAGGAAATTTGTGAGTACCTGGGTTTATCATCAGGACATTTCCTTTTTAAGATTCAGAAAGAGCCATCCGAAGCATCAATGTACCGAGATGTTGCATGTTCAACTGCAACGTTTGCTGCCCATGTAAGAACTGGTCACATTATCTCCCAGGTCTACCTGAATAGGTTTGACTTAGTGGAGTTTCCTAACTGTTTGGCTTGTGACAGAGAAGAGGAAACCATTGAACATAACCTTCTTTACTTTGTGGAAGTTGGCAGAGGAAGTTTATAAGAGACATCGAGTGATCTGAGTGATCAAGTGCACTGGAAGCTCGTATTAAGAAGTAAATTCCCATAAAAAACTTACAAATAACTTAGCTAAGATAAAAAGAGCACGGTGTTGTCACATTATTTCGAAAAATGTATATATAAGTTTGTAAGAAGAGAAAATAAGTTTTGACCTGAATTATCCCCATAGAAACAAATAAAGAACATGACAAAGTATAGGGGAGAGCAAGGTGGTGTAGACCTGTTTAATAAGCTTCCCAAACATCTGAAAATATTAATAATCCTCATACTTTTAAAAATACCTTAGACAATTTTTAGTGTCTGAATATTTTTACTCTGTGGGGAGTACATTGACCAAAGGTTTTAGGGGTTTAATTTATGCCTGAGACGTCTTTTGCTGGTGAAACAATTTATTTTATATACTTTATACTTAGCATGTTTGTAATTTATACTAAGTCATGCAAAATTTATAATTTCTTCAAATGTTGTTTATTTTTTTAAACATTTCTCTAATTGTTTATTCATTGTTTGATTCTCTTATTTGTACCAACAAAACAAAATCATTAATGTATTGTATGTGTTTTGTATTGTGTTTTTTATCAGTCACTATTTTTAACTTGTTAACAAGGATACAACTTTTAACTAAATTCTTTATATCTTGGTCAATACCTTTCCAAAAACAGTAAGAATGAGCAAGCATTTTCATCTTGACAATTCCTACATGTGTAGAATGTAATTCTTTAAAAACTTTGGGTATAAACTCTTTTGGAATCATCACACACTGCCCTTCATTAGTATCCCTTCATGGATGGTGTACTCTGAGTTTAGAAACTCACCACACAACAACATAGTTTTCATAGATTGTAAGTCCATGTCTCAATTAGTAGACTTACAAAGCTCTTTAGTAGTAATACGAGTGACACTAGTAAGAAAGTTAATTTGTCTCTTATTTACTTTATAATCATTGTTTGTATAGACAAATTGTTTTATTAATTTGAAGAGGTTGTCGATATCAACATTTTTGTGAAGCTGAGATGGTCTGTGTTCAATATCTTAACAGTTGTGATGCTGCCAAGGCATTTAAAGGTTTATCTGCATCAAATATTTGTTAAACAGGCTTTTTGTCAACAAAGTGAAACATCGACCATATGAATATTGATGTAATTTTTATATACTTAATTAAACAGCTGTAGCTTCTCCGTCGAGTTGACTATATTTTTTTTTCAGCAGCCGTCTGTGATAAAAGTATCATAAGACTTTTTGGCAGGTAAATCAGGTGCTGTTTAACTTACCAAAATTTTATAGTGTCTAGCTCCTATGGAATTAATAAGAACTTTAGTCTTAACAATTTTAAAATCAGGTGTATCATCATTTAATCATTTTAATTGAAAGAAATTTTTAACCTATGACAATAAAGCTTAAAAGTTTCAATATTTTCATCAAAAGATTTAAAACTAGATTAATTACCTTTTTAGTAGTATTTTTGTAGTAGAACTCAATTCTACTACCTTTTTAATTGAGTTCTGTAGTAGAATTAAAGGTAAAGTTTGCATTATCTGAAACTCTTTGTCATGATAAATTCACAACTAAACTACTAAGAGCAGTTATTAATTGTGATCATTCTTGCTGCTGCATTTTTTTTTTTCACTCATCGGTATTTAATATGTTTAAATCAAATTATAATAAGAAATAACCTTAATTAATAAGAAATAATATCAAGTACAAGAAAAACAATTATTACAACAATTTTAATGAGTATGTTAATTATCATATGTTATTATTAATTATCATATGTTATTAATTTGAATTGTGTTTGGATGGCACAGACATAACACTCATTTACAGGCTGATTGACACTCTCTGCTGGTGGAACAAAATTTACACTGCCCTCCACCTCCCTACTGGAGATCAATCAACTCCTGTACTTTATTTGTTTTTGCAGAAGAAATTATTTTTGAACAAAACTCTTACATAGATAATAATATGAAAAAAGCACTGGAAACATTGTAGTAAACGATTCACTTAAATAAATCAAATGTAAAGGAAAATTATCTATCTAAAATTTTAATCTTCTGGACTTAAATTTGCTACTAATTATTTTGTTCTTTTGTTCCTGAAAGACCACAAAAATCAATAAAAGATAATCACCTTTCAACTCAAATAAAATGTTACATAGTGAGGAAGTACTATATCCATTTTATTGGCAGTTAATTTTTCTTTTATATAGATGGGTTCTTATTAGATTTAACAAACATTGTCCGGTGGGAGTTGTAAAAATGTGCAGCTGCTGTGTATAGCTTGCCAAAATAAATATTCTTACTGATTTTAGTTTCTTGCATTCTAAAGATCATATTTTTTCACAAGTTGCTTTTTGGTTATTTTTTTTCTTCTTCATATATAGAGAATATTCGTAAACTAATGGTGATTAGCTGATCCTAAATTACAAGTGGATTTTATAACAGTCTTTATATTAAAAGTTGTATTCAAAGGACAGAAATTTTTTGTAAGATTGATTTTTTTATTATTTTACTAAACTTATTGTGTTTTATAATTTTTTTTAATTTATGAAGATTTATTTACTTTTGAACTAGTTTCTGATTGTAACAAGGAATGTGTGAATTTATTATTTTTTTATTTCCAGATGGAAACAAGAAATTTTCAAGAAAAATTTCTTTGCATAGCAATTGATATATGCAAGATATATTTATTGCTCTTGTTCATTTGCAATTAAATTTCTATTGACTTATTATTACACACGTCATAATAAGTTAAGATTCTTGTGTGTCTGTTATCTTAAATTTAATCTAAAGTAATAGTTTAAATACAAGAATGAGAATTAATTGTATTCCAGAGACAAGAATGAGAGGAAGATCATGAATGTTCATTTACTGATTTAATTTATTTAAGAATGATTACTATATATTCAGTTTATTCCTGAGTACCAACTCTATTCCTGGATGTTATTTTCCCCCAAACAATTCTTCAATTTTTAGGATCACAGACACCTTTATGTCAAATCATTTAGAGAACTTTAGACTCTTTCCTTATATCATGCCCATTTCCATTGATTCATTGTATTTCATCATAAGTGTCTTCCTATAGAAAACCAAGATACTTCTGTGCTTATGACGAACAGATAACTTTAGTGATATAAATATAATCCAAGTGGTAGAAGACATTGAAAAGTATTAAATAAAGCTAAAGTTTCAAAATTATATAAAAAATAATTAAATAATTTTGAAACTTTAACTTTATTGCTTTATTTAATCCTTGAATATGGAGTTTCAACAAGAAATATCTGCTGTTACATTAAAATACTTTGAAAAGTGTATGAATAAAGATCATCTTCAAAACAAACATAATTATAACGATCAAATAAGAAGCAATGTACATTTTAAAAATGAATCAGATAAATTATAGCTTAACCCTGGAATGGTATTCTATCGTGATTTTTACGAAGACGAAATTAATTTTGGCTTGTACTGTTTTGTTTGCGCTCCGACTTTACCAGCCCTTTGGGTAAGCTCTCTCCATCCTCCACCAAGGTCAGTAAGATAGTGGAACTGGTTTTAGAAAGTTGCATACTCGGTCAGGAACTACCCTTGTGTAATTTCTACGAATGTATACCAATAACGTAACTTTTTCTGTTTGATTGTGTTTAGGGTATTTTTGTGATTATATTAAAAACTTCTATTATAAATTTTTTTTAAAGCTGATATCAATTTATATACTTTATACAAACTGTTTTTGTTTACAATGGCACTTAGACATTCTGAAATAGACAAAATAATAGACGAAACTGACAGTGACAATGATTAGGTGACTTAGCGTTCTGCTTGGAGCATCAAGGAGAGGTGTCATAGCTGTGCTGAATTTCGGCCGATACGCATATAAAAATAACTAAATAGGTCAGGGCTTCACTTATAATTAATTTACTTTCAAGATGGTATGCAAACTTACAATTAACTTTTGAACTTTAATTACGGAGGCTAACGCAAACCCAATACTGTGGCTACAATTCAGCAATCTGCTTGGAGCACACAAAAGGGACTTTGAAATTGTTGGAAATCTTTGCAACTATTAGATTTTGGTTGAGAAACTCGTCTTATTTTGTATATATATATATATATATATATATATATATATATATATATGTCATTTATACTTTGTAAAGTACCCTTGTTACTGACTCTATGTTAATTTTTTGTATAAAACAAATATTAACTTAAGCTATTTTCAAATGTTTCACATTCAAATAACATTTTGTTACTTTAATAAAAATTTATTAACTGTAACCAAATTTATGTGTTTATAACACTTTTAACAGTATTAAACAATAATTGGTTATGCAAATTGTTGTTGTTTTATTTTCATGGCAACCACAAATGTTTACAATTACAAACGTAAAAAATACGATACTATACCAATAACTTATCTCTGTAGTAGTATACCATTCCAGGGTTAATCAAGTAAAATATATCTGACAATTTAATTTATTCTTATTAACAAAATCAAGATGATATTGAGGTTTTCCTCCTTTCTACTCTTGATTTTTCAGTCCCACACACTACTACAATTATTATTAGGTGGCATTTATTATGTATTGTGGATCTTGATGTTGTGTCAAGCTTTAACAGATACTAAACACAAAATACATTTACAAGAATGCACTCACACTTAGTATTACTAATGTGTGGTACTGATTAATAGCTATCCAACCAATATGGAAATAAACAGTATCAGAAAAAAGGAAAAAAAAGAAAGGAAAAAAAAGAAAGGGAAAAAAAGAAAAGAAAAAACAACCAAAGCTGATAAAGGGAATTTTACAGTAATGATAATATTGAGCAAAATAAAAAGAATAACAAATTCATAAAAGAAAATAACCTAAATAAATAAATAAAGAGATCCGACATTATAATAGAACAGTTCTCACTAAAAACATAAACAAAAGTGTACTTTTTTTAACTAGTACAAAATAGTAGTCAATTTACATAGGTCAAATATTCATTGACAGGTCAATATTACACCATTGTACACATCTGTTTCTGAACACTTCAGCATGAACTATATTTGATAGAAATGTAAAACATGACATACTCTTGGATTACAATCACAGTTTAAATAATCCAACTAACTGCTGCTGATCATCCCTTATTGTTTTCATAGAAATTATATTTAGTACACTAACTTTTAGCCTAGACTATAATCTAGAGTCAAGATGTTTATCAAACCTATTGTTCCCCTACAATTCTCTCAAACAAAAGTAGAGTGATTTGGAACCTCAAATTTGGTAAAGCCTACAAAACAATGTGTAAGCAAAAAAACATGCCTCTCATTGTTCAATTATTTTGTTTTGGTAATGTGTTTCAATCAGATGAACCAATCCCCCTGCTCCCCATCATCTACTTCCTGTATTTTTAGGCAGCAAGCCAGGGAGTATACTGCCTGCAAAATCTAGCCTCGCACAAGGAATATTTCCTAAATATGTCTGAGAAATACTCCACAATAAACATTTAAAGTAAAATTTAGAATAACAATAAATGTAAGTTAGATGATTTTTTAAAAGTTATGTTACTATTTTGATAATTTTTCTATTGGAGGGGATTCACATGATCATGTGTTAAAATGTATTAGCTGTGGTGATTAACTAGGAAATTAGTGGTTGAGACTTTAGACTACTGTTGCAGCTGACTTAAAATGGGAAGAATTTTATACATAAGGCTGCCATTGAAATTGACACAGCCCCAATTTTTCTTTTGTTTCTATTTGAACTATCACTTCTATGATGGCAATAATAGGCTTAACCATTTCATTTGTTATCTTTTTTTAATTCATATGTTTTACACTAGAGTGCAGAGCATGGCAGCAAAACATTAATATTTAACTTTTTCCCATATTTACATTTTGTCAAACATAAATCTAAACAGTTGTGACAAAATGTTGACACTCTGTAAGTTAAGAATTAAATAATGTCTTTTAGTTCTCATATTGCAATTTTTCTTCTCAGTTCTTTATCCACTTTATCCAAATACAATGTGCACCAAAATAAAAAGTACTGAAATTGTAAGATTTTATTTACATAGTTTTACCAACATATACAAGTAAAAGGAAGCAAAATCGGTTAGACTCAGGTAATAACATGTTCAATCTGACCTCCGTTCAGTTTTAGGCAACACTTGTACCGTTTTTGAAGGTTTTACATCATTTTGGTGAAGAGGGGTTGTTTCATGCTGCTTATACACATGGTTATTTTTTTCTTGGAGTTGGACGATGTAGTTGCTAGGTCTTCACGGAAAATATTCTCCTTCAACATTCCCCAGATGTAGGCGGCAGGTGGTGTAAGATGGGGGGGGAGTGGGCTGGGTAAGGAAAGTTTGTTCTAAGGGAGATGAGGCGGTTGCCAAAAATTTCTTGAAGGATAGTAATGTTGGTTATGACAGTATGGCTGGTTGTGCCATCTTGCTGGAACCATTGTTTGTGAACGAAAATACAGGATTCGAGCACGACAAATATCTTGAGTTCTCCTTTAAAACAATCAAGAATGACCCTATATCGGTCTTGATTTACAGTAAGAGGATTTCCATTATTGTCTTCAACAAAGTACAGACCAATTAATTATGCCTCTCCTTGACACAGCATACCAAGTGGTTACAAGCTTACTATGCTGTGGCCTTTCTATAACACTTTCTATAAACATTGTGGTTTTCTAAGAGGAAATTTAACTCTTAGTTGTGTCAAGCATGAATTTAAACAACTGAGTCAACAGTCTGTGAATTATGAAATAAACAAAATGTTTATAGATCCTATGTTATGGTTTTTTTATCCTAAATTGTTATCTAAATAAATTTATTTAGAAAAATGGATTCTAAATGTTTGTCATTCAAAAGATTAGAGAAATTACTTAAAAATCCTGAACCAAATTTGATTGGCGAGAAAATGATGGTGAAATAAATCAATTGTGTAAAATAAAAATTGGTCATTATTTTTAAATAAAAAATAATGGTGGTATATGTTTTTCCTAAGGGCTACATAATTTTTAAGAGGAAACTATACAGAACAAACCTCTTAAATTGGATTCTTCTAAATTGAACATAATAGCTTTTATAAGTATGAAAATTGATTTTGAAAATACTTAAGACAGCCTGGCTATTGTGTATCCACCGGTCCAGCTCCCAAAATGTTAGCAGCCTTTCAATTATTTCAAAAATACACATATATTTTTATATAAAATTTAAAACTCATTCCAAAAGTTGTAAATATTGTAAAAGATTAAGTGAACTGCTAGATATTCTATTGAAGGAACCCCAAGCAATGCATGGTCAAGTACGGTTGATATTAAACTACAATTGATAACTATGAATCATACAATTTTAATAGAATCTATGTAGGTACTTTTGAAACTTCTCGTTTACAAAAAAAGATAAAGAGAAAAATGTAAAATTGCAATGAACCAAAATCTATTCCTTTGCTGACACAATATCTATTCCCTGTTGTAATTTATGAGGAAATTAACAGGGAGATATTTCAAACACATGTTTTGATTATTTCTATAACTTTTATACACAAAACTTAAATATATTACAATGTATGAAAATGCAATGTGTAAATACACAATTTGTTTTATAAATATTATAATACAATACAAACATAAAAAAGATAATACATTGGAAGTAGTTTTATATAGATGTTCTGGGCTGCATAATTAAGCGAGAAGTTGGCGGTTTATTATTGTTATCTGTTGTTTCTACTGGAGATTCGGGAGAGGCTGGAATTACAGGTATATCCGGACATCCTTCTACCATTAGTCTATTTAAACTTTTCAATGTTCGTTTCTTCCTCTCTGGCCTTCGATTTTCTGTTTCTGTTATGTTGTTTGACCAGTAGCTTTCTAGTTTTGATTTCAGATCATGTTCTGATTGACTTGCCAGGACTTGACTTCCGGTTGCGGATGCTGTTACGGTTTCTTCTTCAATATTTTCTTCGTCTACTTCCTGAAAAAAGAATGTATGTCTAGTCAGATTAAAGTTTTAATCTGTTTCTAATCATATAGTAATATGAAATACAATTATTATTATTATTATTAATATATGTTTTTTTTTTACTCTGCTTTCCTCCATCCATACTTTCAAAGAAGAAGGGAAATAACATCACCCCAAACTTTCTATATAACTTCTGGTTATAGTAATGAAAACAATTGCGTGCTATTTTAACTGGTTCAGTCCTAGAGTTTCATAGTTTAACTGAAATACCAGTGCTGTTCAGAAATTAAGTTCGGTTTCTGTGTGACATAGAGATAAATGGGGGTAGTGAAATAATCTTTGCACAGCTGTGTAATGTGGAGCATCAAGAATTAGCCAATGCTAGTGGGAAGGTCATTCACTCCTTATCTCATGCCAATACTGTTATTCTAAACGGCTGTCACCATTGAAAAGAACAAGGTTCTAGGGCCTATTTTATTTTTAAGTTATACAAATGACTTATGTGTAGGCTTGTTTAACAAACAACTAACCACTTTTGCTGATGATATTGCTTAAAAATCAACATTTACAAGAATTAGAACTTCAATGACACTTTCAAAAACAGTTGTTACATCACAGGAAAAAAAATACATGTTCTGTTACGAAAACCATTACATATGAACCTCATTCCCTCATTTCCAAGTTATGGACGTTCTCCCAGTAAAATACATATATGTATATAGAATGATGAACATATTTTATTTTCATTCGGATAATCATAAAAATAATATATTAACATAGTTTAAGGGGAAGTATGAGAAACATGTTTGAAATTCCAAGACTAGGATTGCATACTATACAGATTTTTGACTACATTGCACTAAAATTATTAAATTTTCTTCCAAAGTTGTTCAAATCTAGTTCCTAAAAACAATGTATAAATAAAATTAAAGGTTGGCTCTTGAATATGCAAAATACAAACTATACCTTTATAATACTTGAGTGATGTATGTTTATTCAACAAAATTTATATAAGTTTCATTCTTTTATGGTTTCTGGTGTATTTGTATTCTCCTGCATGCTGCTATTGTGTTCGAATTCATTTCTATTAGTTTAGTTACATTTTGTAATTTTTATTTAGAGTGAACTTTTATCATAGCGCCTGCCTAGCGCACTTAATCTTACGATGACAATTCTAAAACAGTGCACCATCCTATGGGGTATCTAGTTCTATTCATTGTAATAAAAATCCACACTAGCTTGTACCAAAAACTTTAAAAGTTTTGCAAACATTTTCTGCAAGAAACTGATAGAGACTGTCTTTTGGGTCACCAAAGGTGTACTCCTGGTGGAATTTACTGAATGTGCACAAGAATAAGCTCTGATGTCTACTGTGACACTTTATGGAAGTTGAGAAGAGATATTTATTGAAACTGTGTGGTGTGTTGGGTTCTGATATTTTAAAATGAAAATGATCATCTGCACACTGCCACAACTACAAAAGCCGTATTAGGCAAATTTGAGTTTTTTGACCATCCTCTGTATAGCTCTGATTTGGCTCCTACTGATTATCACCTTTTTCCAAACATGAAAAAATGGTTAGGTTTTAAAATGACAAGGAGTTGAAGGACAGTGTCAATGCATGGCTTAACTCAAAGGTGGTAAAGGTCTACTGCGAGAGTATTAAAAACTTATTCACGGATACAACAATTGCTTTAATGTATAGCAGGATATTATGTGGAAAAATTGATATGATTGGTAGTAAATTTTTACTATGAGTATAATTAAAAGCCTCTAATTGTATAGGTATCTTTATAATAAAACAGCCCTTGTATATTCCAACTTGTATTACCTAAACTGAACACTGAGAACAGTAAATTCATGATCATCAACAAAAGTCATCTCGATCTATGAAAACGTTTATCAAACAACCCAGAAATAGACAAAATTGAGAAATTAACATTTCATTTATTTTAGTTTTTAACAAACTACAATTTGTGTGCCTCAGTCACATTTCAACTTTGATCAATATAATATATTATTTAAAAATGCAATAATAAAATTAAAATAATAAAAAACTGACAAATTATAATATGTTGATTAAAATAAAATATATTGATAATGTACGAAAAATCTTTACTATTAAATACAGTATTAAAAACATGACACAATTTTTTTAAATGCCTATTTGAGGTTATGTCATATTTGAAATGGCTTAAAAATTTAAATGGGATAATTCACTAGAGATTAGGAACAGAATAGAGAGAGAAAAAAAGAAAAGAAGAAAAAACCACTTCAACTAAGATAAGAAGATTTTTTTAAAAATCACTATCTAAACCTTAGACAAAAATAAAACTCATTAGACATTATGAATTCTCCTTCTCCAGTCTTGTGTCCCATAGAAGTTGACAGAAGCAATGTGTAAAACAAAATTTGAGAATTTATTGAGATGCAGATAGATAGTATAGTATTTCTTAGATATACTGTATCATGAACAGAGATAATTTAAACTTAAATATTTCACAGAACATACCAAACTTCACATACAGCAAACATGATTTCCTGAACATGGCCTTTCTTTGGGATATGAAATATATATATATATATATATATATATATATATATATATATATATATATATATAT